>JAFMSR010000008.1:12346375-12371393 GCA_022818135.1 Saxidomus purpurata
TGTTTCTTGATTTGTACTTAGAAATTCCTAGTTAAAGTCTTGTGTGCCCTTAATTATCAAAGTTTTGTATTATTGGCAGCACTAAAAAAGTCGAGCGCGCTGTCCTACTGACAGCTCTTGTTTACTTAGAAAATACATTGAATATGGGTAAAATCCACTTATTTCCTTAACCCTTTGAGATATTGCTTTGAAACTTTGAATGATTGTTTGCATCATTACCCCCATCTGTAGACAAGAGAAGGTATCTCTGTCAGGGATTTGTTTTAAAAATTAAGGCCCTTTATGGACTGAGAATCTTGGTTAAGTTTTTTGTACCAGTCCACTTTTTGACTAAACTGTTTGAGATATTAATTTGAAAGTTGTAATACTTATAAACCATCATGATCCCTAAACATGGGCAGGGGAAGGTAATTCTGTCAATGATTTTATTTGAATTATGGACCTTTTTGACTTAGAAACTCAGTTAAAATTTTCATTCTTGTCCACTTGTTGACTTAACCATTTGAGATATTACTTTGAAAGTTGGAGAACTTATGTATTATCATGAGACCTATCTGTAAGCAAGAAAACATAACTCTGTGAAAATGTTTCTTGATTTTTACTTAGAAATTCCTAGTTAAAGTCTTGTGTGCCCTTAACTGTCAAAGTTCTGTTTTATAGACAAGCACTAAAAAGTCGAGTTTTACATAGGCTTATATAGGGAAAACTTTAAAAATCTTTTTCTCTGAAACCACAAGGCCTAAAGCTTAGATATTTGGCATGTAGCATTGCCTAGTAGACCTCTTCAAAGTTTGTTCAAATTATGCCCCTGGGGTTAAAATTGACTTTGCCCAGGGGGGGGGGGGATCATTTGTTTTACAAAGGCGTATATAGGAAAACTTATTTGGTATATAACATTATCTGGTGATCTTCCACCAGGCAAGTGGACTTGTACCAAGGTGAGCGATATAGGGCCATCTTGGCCCTCTTGTTTATTTTATATTCTGACTAAGCAGGTATTACCCTAACAGCAAACAAAATTTTATAAAATTCTCATTGCTTGAACAAAATGATGAAACTGTAGCGATCGTCTTTAACATGTCTGCAGTCTAATACCAATCTTGGTTTCCCGCTACGATTATATGCTGCTGTCAAAGGATTGACTGTAAAAGGCCGATTTTTGACAGCGGATATTACCCCTTTTTGTAACAAAATATTAATTTCTTTCTTGACAAAATCAATATTTTCCCTAGCAGATTTGTTGTTTTTCAACAAAACCGGAGAAGGCAATGTTTTCAAAGGGAGCCTATAGCCAGAATGTACTGCATTCAATATATATGAATCACCTGCTATACTGACTGCCATTTTTCGGCATGTTGTTTTAGTCTGCCTGCTGGTGACGAAACTGAACTTTTACCATCTGTGTGAAAACAGTTTTCATCCGTACTATCTTCTCTTACCTTGTCAATTTGAGTATTGAGAGTAGCCTCCTCTGAGGCGGTGGTGATATCGTGAAAGATATCGGCAAGACTTGTAGTCAGTAAATAACTACTGTCATGAGAGGAATGTACTGTTGCAAACTTGTTAGAATTAATACTCATCTTATTGTTAAGTAGGAATTCCAGGACATTCCCTTTTCCAGTGACCTTTGCCACACTGAAAGCCTAGTCCGGCTGTTACTACTGGTGTCAGTGCCTGTGTGGTCTGTGTTCTCACTACAGGCCGCCTGTAAGGTGTAGGCCTACTGGATTAAGTTTTCTTTGCGCGCTCAGCCTTCAACTTCCGGTTGGCTCGTGCTTCGGCCTTGTATAGGATTTGTTTCGTACTCATTGATGACTCTCCATCCGAGTTCTCTGGAGTCTCCCAGCTGAAATAGTTTTTGTCTGTGTACGACCATGTCTTTAGCTTCAGCGATCTTTTCTTTGCATTGCTCATGGCTTGTCCCAGCCAACTGCTCGGCTTCGCACAACTTTGAAGAAACTTTAGAGTTATGTCTATACTGCTCTTCATTACTTTTCCTTTTGAATTTGGGAATTGAGCCAATCTCCTTTACCATGTCTCCCTAGTGGCTTTAGAGCGAACGCTGAATTTTCTGTTCCACCATTCTCTCCACATCAGAAACGTGAGTATTTGAAGAATGTGATTCTTCCTCGCCTATATTCATCTCAGTATCGCTCATGTTACGAAGTTACCCGATGAAAAGCCTCGGTAGAAGTGACCACACATACACGCCACTGACCAAAACTTGAATAACCTGTTTTTGGTCATGCTGTGTTGAGACAACAATTCTCCGCTATACGCCGTAACGCTGATAATTACATTTATTCGTACATTTTAATCGTATTCAATCATATGTAGTTACAGCCACCTATTACTTTGATTGAATAAGAAGAAAATAAAGAAAATTTTGTGTGCAAATTTTTAATTACGAGAACCTAATGTGACAAGACAAAAATTGTCTAGCATACTTATCGTCTGGCATTAAAGAAATACAGTTAAAAAAATCCCAAGTGACCGGTATACACTGGGCGAAGTAAAATGACATTACTCCACCTTCTCTATTAATCAGTTGTGATATAGTAATTACCCTGATTATACATGTATGCAAATTAAAACGGACGAGATTTAATCAAATAAATACTAAATGGTAATCAGAGTTCGTGATTTAATGAAATAAATGAATAAATAAATCCTACTACAACATAAAAGTCCCAAATACACTTTGTTCATAAAAAACGTCACAGCAGAAAAACTTTCCATGATTCGGATAACTCAAGCATTTTACTTGTCCCCTTGCAACCTCGAGTTATTCAAGTTTTACTGCTTTAAAAAGAAATGCTAAGTTATATAAAGCACACTGCATCATTTATAGAAGCATACTTGAGCAAATTTAATTTTCTTTTTTCATTTTTCATGTTATTCACTCTAGGAATGTTGTGATACACATTTCTCACTTGACTGTCGTATTTATTACAGTCACCGGTCCCACCACCAGTAGCTGATGCTAGTCCAAGACCACATACTGCCATACCATCCATGCACAGGTGGATGAAAAAGGCTGGTGCTAAAGGTACGTGAATTTGTAATCTAGTATTCACTGTTGTGATTAAGTATTTCTGCGGCATATCCTTTGTACAGTTGGCATATTTTGTTACACACTCGACAGACATGCATGTGTTTTTGTAAACACTGTACATTAAGTTATGCTACTTTTGGTTTACTGCTTGTTATATATGTCAGCAAATAGATTGAGCTGTAACATGAAAGTAAAATTTCCATTGGCTCACAGACAGAGGTCATGCGCAGGGGTCACCCTGTCTGCTAACCTGCACATGGACTTCATTTTAGCTCACCTGGCACAAAGTGCCAGAGTGAGCTATTAGGATCACTCTCTGTCCGGGGTCCATCGTACCTCGTACGTCCGTCCACTATTTCCTTCAAACGACATCTCCTCTGAAACCACTGGGCCAATGGTGATGAAACTTTGCAGGAATGTTCCTTGCATGAAGCTCTATCAAAGTTGTTCAAAGAATCCATTCAATGCAGAACTCTGGTTGCTATGGCAACGAATAGGAAAAACTTAAAAAATCTTCTTCTCTGAAACCACAAGGCCTAGAGCTTAGATATTTAGCATGAGGCATTGTCTAGTGGACCTCTACCAAGATTGTTTAAATCATGACCCCCTAATCAAAATTACCCCTTTACGGGAGGGGGGATGGGGAAGTCACTTGATTTCACATAGGCTTATATAGGGAAAACTCAAACACAAAGGCCAACAGGCAGATAATAGACATTTGAAATGTTACTTAGCATTGTGAAGTGGACCTCTACGAATTGTTAGAATCATGACCTCTTTTATTATAGCCAATGGTAGTCAGGTGAGCGATATATATCTTGTCTTTTTTTCGAGGTCGGTTTTAAGCGTTCTCATAAGATGTCAATATACCTGGCTTTGAGTACTATATGTCTGCTTTATGTCTATGAAAAAATATTTGCACGTGCTCAAAACACGATCCCACGGGCCTGTACGCAAATGTTGGTTAAATGAAAATTTTCAAACCTGGTAAAAGGTCATTTTCAAGGTTGTCTTAAAGTGTCAGCATTTGCCTCGGATGTCTGAGTTTTCAACATTCAGGAGCTGTCGGCATAGCCTTTAAATTAATACAGACAAAATGTGTCCCATAGGGTAGCTGTCACTTCTATGGAAGGCCAAACCTGTCTTTACCCACGTATACGGATTATTACGTTATGGACGTTCAAAGGATATACTGAAGTTTCTGTCTTTCTTTAAATATACATTATTATACCCCCAACACAAAGTGTTCGTGGGGGTAAACTGGATTCAGCATGTCTGTCTGTCCGTCCCTCTGTCTGTAGATGGAATCTTGTGGACACTATATCTCCAAAACCCCTGGTCAGAATTTAATGATACTTCATAAAAGTGATAAGTACCATGCCTAGTTGTGCATGGTTCATGTTTCGCATCACTAGGTCAAAGGTTAAGGTCACAGGGGCAAGAGATAGTAAATTCTTGTGTGCTTTTAATTTCCAACACCCCTGGTCAGAATTTAATGATATTTCACAGAAGTGATAAGTACCATGCCTAGTTGTGCATGGTCCATGTTTCGGGTCAATAGGTATAATGGTCACAGGGCTTGACATGACAGATATCTTGTTAGCTCTTAATCTCAAGAACCCCTCATCAGAATTATGTCTCCCCCCATAAAATGGGGAAGAGATGTATTGTTTTGATGTCATTCATTCCGTAAGCTCTTACGTGGCTATTTTTAAGCCCCCTTTGAAGAAGAGGGGTGTATTGGTTTGCAGATGTCGGTCGGTTTTAGGTCAGTATGTTAAAGGTCAACGTCACAGTGACCCGGAATAGTAAAATGGTTTCCGGATGATAACTTTAACAAGAAAATTATAACTTAACAGTTATATGAGACGATTACTGTATTACATTACAGTGTACAGAATAATGGCTACGGCTGTACTTCAACAGGCTGAGCATATCTCCCGATTGGGGTATATACCCCGAATGAGCTAAAACAGCCCGATGGCACTGAAACGTAAACAATGGAAATGTACAATTTTTTAAATTACGTTTTTTTTTTTCAAAGAAAATGCGCAAGTTAAATTTTCACAGAATATTTATCTGATCTATACAGACCTGATAAAAACATTACTTTCTGGTTTTCCAGCTGGTAAAAAAAATAAAATTTCACCAACAAGATATTGATATGAAATTTGCCTAACAATAATTTAAACATACTCAGTACACTGAAAAAAATAACATGCGCTTTTTCCTAACAAAAGATATTAAAAAAAATTGTATTTTCTATTGTTCTTTCCTGCATATTCATTATTTAAAAATGATGCCATCTTACGTATACCTCCGCTCTATCTCCCATAACTAACTCACTGTTACTGCATGGAAAAGATACTAAAATTTCCAGACTAAAAATTACGTAGTCTGACAGGGATTTAATTTTTCGTAACTACAACCATTTTGGCTTTTTTGTACATGTCAACATGTTTGGTTCGGACTAAATTCATTCATTGTCCGGTTGATTTTGTTTATAATTATGAAGGAAAACATTAAACTATATTCAAACCTTTCTAATAAAACCTGAAAACCAAGCGAAATCGACCCATTAACGGAAAATCAACAGTCGTAAAACTTTTGACACTTGTTTTTGTACTGATAAATTACGGCTATCGGATAATTTGCGGGTTTCCCGAGGTATAAAGGTCTTAATTAAGTATTCAAATTAGACTGTTTTCCGGCAATTCCGTTTATAATCATTTCTAACGCGAAATAAATCGGCACCATTCTTTGGCTGATATAGCGCTTCATTAATATTCATTAGATTCATTCAAGGGACGCAACTCTAATTGATTTTGCATTGCTAATGTAGGTCATCACCGTGGTCGCTATTATAAAGCCCAAAAATCGTTAAAACAAACAGGCTATACTCTGTAGCCACAACGCTATCAATAAATCAATAATATAGTTTCTTCGGCCATTCATAAAAATACAACAACTCGCATAAGAAGATCGGTAGAACGAATTCTAGTGGAACTCCGGTTCCAATATGGCGATACTGACTCATACTCCATACGTGCTATAACATTGTAGCGACTGACTACTTGCTTCGGCAGATAACACTTCATTGCATCAAACAAATAAAATAGAAACACTCATGCGCTACACTGACGTCATATATATCAGTGCTACAGCATTGTAACTGCTTCTATTACCTTAACCAAATAACGCTTTGTTGCATCGTACTAAAGTTTAAAGGTCATTTTGTCCGTTTTAGTAATACAAAAGACATATATTCATAGTAATTAATGTTAATAAATATCCAAAAATAACTTTCATCTCGAAAACTTGGGCCTAGCATCTTCAAACTTGATGTGGAGGTTTATCATGACCAGCAGATGATCCCTATTGATTTTGAGGTCAGTAGGTCAAACTTCAAGGTCACAGTGACCGGAAATTGTAAAACGGTTTCCAAACGATAACTTGAGAATGCTTAGGCCCAACATCTTGAAACTTGATGTAGAGGTTGGTCATAAGCGGTAGAGGACCCCTATTGATTTTGAGATTGATAGTTCAAAGGTCAAGGTCACAGTGACCCGGAATTGTAGAATGGTTTCAGCTAAAGAAAAGCAAACAGTGCAGATCATGATCAGACAGCAAAATAATGAATAGCAAACAGTTCATATCATGATCAGACAGCAAAATAATGCATAGCAAACAGTGCAGATCATGATCAGACAGCAAAAAATAAATAGTTGACAGTGCAGAGCATGACCAGCAGTATAAAATGATTAGCTTACAGTGCAAATCATGATCAGACAGCAAAAAAATGAATAGCGAACAGTGCAGCTCAAGATCAGACAGCAAAATAATGAGACCTAGAGCTTAGATATTCAGCATGTGGCATGACTCTCTACCAAGATTGTTCAAATCATGACCTCTTGGTCCAAATTAATCCTGCCCGGAGGTCCCTTGATTTTACATAGGCTTATTTCGAAGAAAATCTTGAGCCAAAGGTAAAAATTGACCCGTTCTGATATTTGAATAACCTTCTATTATAGCCAATGGTAGACTGGTGAATGATATAGGGCCATCATGGCCCTCTTGTTTAGAATGTACTAAGAATAAAAATAAAGTTATGAACTGACATTTTATTTTTATTATTGCTGCCGGTCCAAGTCGGTAGTTTTGATGTTAAATAAAATATTGGTGCTTGATCTGTTGGGCTAAACGTTTCACACATGCTGGCATACGCCGGCCAATTTGTTTCTTAAAGCCAGGTGAAATCTGACAGTGGGGTTTTAATATAGCCGGATATATTCTGGCGTGTCTGAATCATATAGCCCCTATAACGACATCCGGAAAAATGGTAGTGCAAATACACAACGAGGTTAATTTTAACGTGAAGATTTTTTCCAAAACTACAAATAAGGAGATCATAAAGTTCAATCTTTTAAGTAATGGAGGCGACTGCCTGATCAGGTCAGGACTTCTTGATCCTTGGGGCAAAAATTGCAGCAGTAAGCAATAAATATGAGGAATTTTCTTGTGGTGTTAAGACACTGGTGAAGGTGCTTGTTGAACTTGGATCTGTCATAGTCTTTATACCCCCGAAACGAAGTTGGTTGGTCGGTCAGTCCCGCAGGCAGTCCTTGCATTTTCCTTGTCCGGAGCATAACTTGACAACAACTAGTTGGAATTCAATACAACTTCATACAATGGTCAAGCACATTGAGAGGAAGTGCAGTGTACAAGAACCATAACTCTATCTTGACTCATTACAGAGTTATTGCCCTTTGTTACTTTTCCTTGTCCGGTGCAAAACTTGAAAACTACTAGTTGGAATTCAAAACAACTACATTCAATTGTCTAGCACAATGAGAGGAAGAGCAGTGTACAAGATTCATAACTCTATCTTGACTCATTACAGAGTTATTGCCCTTTGTTACTTTTCCTTGTCCAGAGCATAACTTGAAAACTACTGGTTGGAATTCAATACAACTTCATACATTGGTCAAGTACATTGAGAGGAAGTGCAGTGCATAGGAACCATAACTCTATCTTGACTCATTATAGAGTTATTACCCTTTGTTACTTTTCCTTGTCCAGAGCATTACTTGAAAACTTCTGGTTGGAATTCTGTCATATATTTTTGAAGATTTGAGTTGAATTATAAATCACTTTAATTAATTCCAATGAGATATACTGGCAACTTCTCATAACATAGAGAACTAACTCTCAAAGACCCCTCTCACACCCAACGCCACCTTTTGTACCAGCCACCATGAGCCCCCTTATTTGGAAATCTCTTTGTCTTGCAGTTTTGTGTGTAAAAATAGAGTAACTAAAAATACCTTAATACTTCACAGTTGGGTCTATTCTTAGATTCTTAACTCAGTCTAAAAATATAGCAGTATACAGTTCCTAAAAATAGGCAGCCTCCCTAGTTACTAAAAATATGCAGAATGCTTAGTTACTAAAAATATCCAATGCCAGAAATAGCCATTCTGTTGTATAATCAAGGGAGGTGCTTTCCCACAATCTAAAAATACTTGAGATACTAAAAACATCAGCCAATTTATTCTTAGAGGTTGTAGCAATGCTAAGATGATTGGCCTAATGCCAGTCTTTAAAATAATCTTCCATAGTCCAGCATTCACTAATTATAGAACTCAGGTTGTCTATTTTGGAACAGGTCAAGGTGTTAGCTCAACCACTCACACAGTGGAAAATTACTCACAGAGAAACATGAGGTCTTTGGTTGTCTGCCAAAGACACTAATACTTCTAGTAATTCGTATTATTCATATCAAAAATGCCATAACTAATGATCAGTAAAAAGAACAACCTGAACATCCCACAATAAATGAAAATTGCAACACTACCCCCTCCCGAGAACATGTTGTCCTCAACATGGCAGCTGGATCATTCCCACAATATTATATACATTCTATCTTTTGTTTTATTTTTGTATGAATATAGTAATATATAATACAGGATGATATATGTCTACTTGCAATGAAATGTGAGTAGTGTACTAACTTAAATCTTATACTTTTAGTTTTCAAACTTGGCAGTGATGCTGAAATTTATTTAAATAAAGTGAGTAAATTTGTCTTCATTGCAATTAAACAAATATCTAGAGTACATGTTAGAATTTCCCAGTAATGTATTCGTTTTTCAAAACTAATGGCAAAATTCAACTACATAATTATTACGTGTTTTGCACAGAAAATGAATATTAAACCAAATATTCAATAAACATAATTTGAAAAATGACAAATAATAATAAAAAAAACAACTGAACTGCCATTAAGTAATGGCAAATAATTATGTCAAAAAAACACGTTCCTAAAATTACCCTACATAACTATGTGTTTTTATATAAAAACAACTACAACAACTGGGAAACCCTGTAAAACAGTAATTTAAATTTGTGCAATTTAATCCAAATGAATAAAGGTTCAGTCCTAATTTCTTTCACACAACTCACTAGTCCCACTTTTTTTATCCATATAAGTCTTATTTAGCCTTAAATCTCTAATTTTCATTATAAAAATGGTGTAAATTTTCCTGTAATACTGTTATCGTAAATGTTCCTGTGGTGAAAAGTTCATGGATCCCACAACTCTGGATAGTCAATGTTTCATGGTTTGGTTGTTTGTGCGAATTTTATTCATACGGAATTGTTGATCAGTTGAAACATTTAATTCCAACAAAATTGAAGGCATTTAGATATCACTTTGGAAATAGAATGCACAAAATAACTTTTTAATTTAATCCAAAATCGAATACACAAACTAACTCCAATTCAAAACAGAATTTAACAGCACAACTTTTAAATCCATAACAGAATTCACAAAACAGCTTTTCTACCTTGAATTTAACAAAATAACTTTTTATTCAAAAAGGGAATTCACAAATTTCTATTTTGAATTTAACAAAATAACTTTAAATCCAAAACGGAATTCACAAAACAGCTTCTCTATTTTGAATTAAACAAAATGACTTTTTATCCAAAACAGAATTCACAACACATCCAGAATAGAAATTAACAAAAAAACTTTTTAATCCAAAAGGAATTCACAAATTTCTATTTTGAATTTAACAAAATAACTTTAATTCCAAAATGGAATTCACAACACAGCTATTCTATCCTGAATCTAACAAAATAACCTTTAAATCCAAAACGGAATTCACAAAACAGCTATTCTATCCTGAATCTAACAAAATAACCTTTAAATCCAAAACAGAATTCACAAAACAGCTTTCCCATTTTGAATTCAACAAATTAACTTTCATTTCGAAATGGAATTTACAAAACAGAATTCACAACACAGCTTAAATCCAAAATAGAATGAACAAAATTACAGAATACGGAACAACCTCTCACCCAAAGTTAAAGGTTGTTATATCCTTGTAATAAACACATATTTTAAATCCATTGAATTTGGCACATTTTTGTATTTTAAATCCATTGAATTTGGCACATTGTTGTATTTTAAATCCATTGAATTTGGCACATTATTATATTTTAAATCCATTGAATTTTTAACTCATGCTGCAATTTGCTAAGCAACCTTAAGAATTTGGCTCCACAGCGTGATCCCTAAATGTACCAACTCCTGCGCAAGACTATTAGAATTATCCAAATTCATGATGAAATTGCACTCTTTGAAATTTGTTGTAATAACTTTAAACAAATATGTCACTTTTATCCTTTCTTTTCACTAAAATTTGTAAATTTTGACTTATTCTGTCTAAACTTAGTTCAGTCTTTCTACCTCGAAGTCAGAGCATGGAATAAACATAAGTGACCAAAATTGGAACATATATCAAAACTATAAAACTCTCATGAGAACTTCTCCAATTTTTAAGAACTTATATCATAAGTTTATACAAGGTGTGGGAACCGGTTTTATCTTATGTCCATCTCTATAAAATGTAGGGCAGGCTGGAGTTTTCCCAGCATCAGCAGGCTTGATCACTGACCTAGTTTCTTCATTTTTACATAATTTTTGTTGAAGTACATGAACCCAATCTGGGATAGCATCTGCAGTGAATTTCTTTAATTTATCATGATGATCAAGAATTTATTTTTTCTGTTTTTTTTTTCGAGACGAAAGTTATTTTTGGATATTTATTAACATTAATTACTATGAATATACGTCTTTTGTATTACTAAAACGGACAAAATGACCTTTAAACTTTAGTTCGATGCAACAAAGCGTTATGTGGATAAGGTAATAGAAGCAGTTACAATGCTGTAGCACTGATATAATGACGTCAGTGTAGCGCATGCGTGTTTCTATTTTATTTGTTCGATGCATTTTGCTGTGGAACAGTCGCCATATTGGAACCGAAATTCCACTAGAATTCGTTCTATAGATCTTCTTAGGCGAGTTGTTGTATTTTTATGAATGGCCGAAGAAACTATATTATTGATATATTGATAGCGTTGTGGCTACAGAGTATAGCCTGTTTGTATTAACGATTTTTGGGCTTTATAATAGCGACCACGGTGATGACCTACATTAGCAATGCAAAACCAATTAGAGTTGCGTCCCTTGAATGAATCTAATGAATATATGAAGCGCTAAATCAGCCCAGGAATGGTGCCGATTTATTTCGCTTTAGAAATGATTAAAAACGGAATTGCCGGAAAACAGTCTAATTTGAATATTTAATTAAGACCTATATACCTCTGTTATCCGAAAGCCGTAATTTATCAGTACAAAAACAAGTGTCAAAAGTTTGAAAATGTTGATATTCCGTTAATTGCATTTGAGCTATTACGATCAATGAATGTCCGTCGTCCATCCACACTTAGTTTGTTAACGCTCTAGTGATCACATTTTTAACTCAGTTGTCACTAAACTTGGTCAGGATGTTTGTCCCAGTATTACTTGGACGAGTTCGAATATGGGCCATCTCGAATGAAAAACTAGGTCACATGACCCAAAAATAGAAAAATCTTGTTAAGGCTCTATAGGCTACTGTTTCAGTCCAAATATCCTGACAATTTGTCAGAAAGGTTGTTTGGTTGATTTCTAGCTCAAGTTTTAATATGGGTCACCTGGGGTCAAAAACTAGGTCACAGACCCCAAATATGGAAAAACCTTGTTAACACTCTAGAGGTAACATTTTCAGCCGAAATATCCTGGAAATTTGTCAGAAAGGTTGTTAAGATGATTTCTAGCTCAAGTTCGAATATGGGTCACCTGGGGTCAAAAACTAGGTCACACAGCCCAAATATGGAAAAACCTTGTTAACACTCTAGAGGTAACATTTTCAGCCCAAATATCCTAGAAATATGTCAGAAAGGTTGTTTCGATGATTTCTAGCCCAAGTTCGAATATGGGTCATCAGGGGTCAAAAACTAGGTCACAGAGCCCAAATATGGAAAAACCTTGTTAACACTCTAGATGTTACATTTTCAGCCCAGATATCCTGGAAATTTCTCAGAAAGGTTGTTAAGATGATTTCTAGCTTAAGTTCGAATATGGGTCATCTGGGGTCAAAAACTAGGTCACACAGCTCAAATATGGAAAAACCTTGTTAACACTCTAGAGGTAACATTTTCAGCCCAAATATCCTGGAAATTTGTCAGAAAGGTTGTTTTGATGATTTCTAGCTCAAGTTCGAATATGGGTCATCTAGGGTCAAAAACTAGGTCACAGAGCCCAAATGTGGAAAAACCTTGTTAACACTCTAGAGGTTACATTTTCAGCCCAAATATCCTTGAAATTTGTCAGAAAGGTTGTTTTGATGATTTCTAGCTCAAGTTTCAATATGGGTCATCTGGGGTCAAAAACTAGGTCACACAGCTCAAATATGGAAAAGCCTTGTTTACACTCTAGAGGTAACATTTTCAGTCCAAATGTCCTCGGGTGAGCAATAAAGGGCAATCATGGCCCTCTTGTTAAATATTTTCTTCTTTTATACAAAACATAGTTTCAATTGCTATAATGTCTTATTTCATAAACTACATTTATCACATTCAATATGCAATTAAAATAAAAAGTGTTTGTAATGGAGTAAATCTAAATGCACTTTACATGTGCACATATTGTTCAAGTATACATATAAGATACCATTTGGTACAGACATAATTTTTTTTTTGCACAACATCAATTGCTATATTGTCTAATATTTCATATACATAAACATAAAAACAAAAATAATATCAAACAGGGAATGCCACGTACCAAAAACGCAGCCTCCCCAAAACGAGCCCCACAGCACCCAGAAGTGCACACCACCAACAAACACACACACACACACACACGCACACACACACGACACACACACACAATCATGTACACACACACATATACACTACCAACACACACTAGCATACAAAGCAAACACACGAGGACAAAACGAACAATTAAAGGAACACAGTGGGGCACCGCCTTGGAACGGTCAGTGGCAAAAACACCACTGGGGAGCTTAAACCGGTTTATGGTGCGCACCCAACCTCAAGTTCCAAAGTCACAGGACAGTGTAAATAAAAGTAATCCCTGCTAGGTGAATCTCTAACACACGCAATGGAAACAAAAAGCATGGTACAGTCAAACTTGTGCTTACGGCCACCTGTTACTAGCGGCCACCTGCGGACAACGGCCGGTCTGAATTCCCCCCGTCCAAATTTGCTCTAAAAAGGGCCGGAAATAGCGGCCACCTGCCGTCCGCGGTCAGCGGCCAGTAAAAAAGCTTCCCGTCATCGGGTCCGTGATGCGAACAACGGCCACTGAAATTTTTACAGCTGGCTGAATCAGAGCATTTTTTTTTCTTGTAAAGTTGTTTGCACCTCAAATGACGGGCACAATAATCAAAGATGCTTTTGGTGATGAAAAGAAGTACTAACATTTAATTGTCGCCTTCACACGTAAAATTAATCCGTTTAAACTGTCCGATAATTGCCAAAATTGCTTGATTGTTTATTTGATGCAGAACATCTTCGCAGTTTGGAGTCGCAGTTTTCATTGTTTGAGCAACTAAATAATAATCGTTTATTTCAGCTAATTAATGCATTCACGTTTAGTAAATTGTTTGATTTATTACAATCAAACTGGAAAACACACACTTTAATCTCGTAAATTAGCCGTAGTATTTTATTCACAATCGGCAATAAAATCAAACAGCGGCAAAGGGGCGTAATCCACGTTAATTAAATGATCGTTTCGAAAAAGTGATCAGCGCCACAGATTCTGGCTTATTAAAGCGCTTTTAAGGCCGATTAACTAAATTCTGCCATTGTAGATCCGATGTAAAATCTTTTTTGTATTTGATTTGTCATGTGCGACCGCTTGCAAAATTAAACCATATGCACGAAATTGGATAAATCGTTATTCGGTTAATGCTTATAGCATTTTTATCTGACAAGTGATGATGAAACTTGATAAACAATGTTTAGTATGATGAAAATATATCAATTGCCCACACCTCCGAACAAAGGTCACATGTGAACAACGGCCGTTTTCATGGTTTCCCTTGACCGGCCGTTGTTCACAAGTTTGACTGTATGTAAAACACAAAAATACTTGTGTATAAATATATAAAAAGCAAACCTTGAGAACCAAAAAACGTATGTACTCAATGCCTTTGCAGAAGGCAGAGCACCAAGAGAAACACCCTTAAGGGCCCGACGAAACAGGCCAGAGGACAGAAATCAAAACAGTTTCGTCCCAGTGGGATTTAAAAACTGCCCATCACAGAGTCCTTCCCCTCTTCCATCAGACACAATCAAAGAGGGAAGCATAACGTCCAACTGTAAACGGGTTGAACACCAAACATGCGGTGTGTCTCAAAACAGTTGGGTCGTAACCTCTTTTAACAAAACGTTTTATAATTTTAGCAAATACAGTTGGAAAATTGCCATGACCCAAAATCTTACGAAGTTTGTAAACCACATCCCCATAAAAATCGGGTTTTGAAATACCTTCTCGCAGAAGAGTCTTTAGATTACTATTGAATTTCAAAACCAAATCAGAATTATGATAGTAAAATTTAGCAAAATATTTACGCAATTTGTAATAACGGTAGCCCTGTTGAAGAAGTTTATTTGTAATATATTGATTACGTTCATTGAAATCCTCAACATAACTACACGCTCTGGCAAACCGAATTAACTGAGAAATGTATACCCCATAAGATGTAGCATGAGGTACATCCCCATCCAAATGGGGGAAATTTACAATACTAAAATTAAAATCATCCCTCTTGTCATAAATTTTGGTATGTATAATATTGTTATAAATAGAGAGATGTAAATCTAAAAATGAAGCACCAGTATCCAAATTGTTAGTTTTAATTAACTGGAGTTCCCGGGGATAAATAGTGTCCACCAATTGACCAAAAAACGGGTTATCCATATTAAGAATATCATCCAGATAGCGTGATGTATTATTAAAAGCAGTGATAATGTCTGCCTGCGTGTCTGGAGAAAGACTCAACATAAAGTCTCTTTCATAACAATATAAAAACAAATCTGCGACAAGGGGTGCACAATTTGTTCCCATGGGAATACCAATTACTTGTCTGAAAACTGCATTCCCAAACCTTATATAAATGTTGTTCAATAAAAAGGAAAGGGCTTTACAAACTTCGTCACAGGTCCACATAGTATAATGTTTAACAATACAGCTAGTAAAAAAAGCTTTATCGAAATTGCAGGCGAGAAATGTAACATTCTCCCTGGCAAAAGTCTTTTGAATTAGGGCAGTTAGCTTGTCATTTATCAAATTATGTGGTAAAGTGGTATACAGAGTAGAAAAATCGTATGTACTGACTGAAGTTACTTTGTAATTATTAACTTTAAACTTATCCAGGATTTCGCCAGAATTTTTGATCGACCAAAATAAATGTTTACCAGAGTTTTCGTATACTTTATCACAATATCTTTTCACGTGGGCTTTTATAGCAGTTAGGCAAGATGTTAATAGTTTTGAAATATTTGTAGTGGTACAAGAGCTTGAATTAGCGATGAAACCAGCTTTATATGGTTGTTTATGTAATTTAGGAATCCAGTACATAGTAGGAAGTTTAATATGTTGATCATCTATACAAACTTTCAAATTAGAAACTTCACTGATGTGATCAGTGACCACATTTTGTTCAACGGAAGGACTCAATATATAAGCTTTAGTGCTATTTAGTTCGTTTTGTAAAACATTAATATAATGTAAGCGTCAAATGATGATAATATTGTTGGCCGCCTTGTCTGCTGGAACTAAGACATACTTAGAATGAAATTCTTGGATTTCCTTTTTCAGATGTCTTAAAGTAAACTTGGGTTTTGATGATAAACCACATTTACCATAACATACAAATTTGATTTCATATATTCTTACTTAGCATGGTAAGGGGTTCATAGAAAGAATAGCAATTATCAACAAGTAAAATTGTTTTAACTTGCTAGCTTTCATTCATATACTACATAAATTCACAATTTATTTAATATATACTTCCATCAGGTTAATTTCAATTTTTACTATCAATCTTATCATCTCTATCAAATCTCATCATCAATTTCATTATCATCTGTGGATATGCTTGCCAACATTGTGAAGAGATTCTGACAGACCTCTTCATTATCTTGTAGTGAGCCATGGCAGTCACAAGCTGTTTATGCAGGGCTGTTCATTTGCTTGACATAATATATAGTCCTCGCTACAGTAGTTTTCACAAGTGCACACCATGTCACTCAAGAGTTCGGGAGGTGCACATGGCCGAGACATGAGTTGAGGTGAATAAAAGCGCTTGTCATCTCTGATATACCCGCAGCCTAGTGGGTTTGGTTCTGGCTGTGAATTTAATGCATTTCTCCAAAGAAATAGCTGATATGCACACCTAAGCAGGTGTAGCAGTATGCTGTCATTTGATGGTGGCAATCTCCGGGGTTTGATTCGAGACTTGCTAAGGACCATATCTTTACGTAGTGCATTCAGTGATTTACACTGATTCTGACCATATAGCAATCCAACAAAGAGAATTGCTGCAGCTTTTGTAGGTAGAGATATTTCTGGATGCTGGCCCAACTCTGCAAGGTCTGCTAGACAATGAGAGTGTCTGCACATAACTTGAAAAGCTTTCTTCTTTCCAATGCCATGAAAGTAAGAACATGTGTCACATCCTGTGATACAGTACACTGATAAAAGAATTGATCTTTCCTCTGGATTCAGTTCTTGGTAAACCATATGCACAGGTATGAATCTGGTTAAGTTGCAATATATTCCGTTTCTGCCAGTTTTGAAAAACAGGTTTTCAATTCCCAGACAACTGTAATGATGGACCAATAAAACAAATACATCTGTGTCAGGACTTACCCAGATAGCAATCTATATGGGACCCATATGGGTCCCTTATGGGCACCTATATGGGTCCCATATGGGCTGCCCATATGGGACCCATATGGGATGTGCAACCGGGTTCCACATGGGTCCCATATGGGCTGCCCCATAAACAACCAATATGGGACCCATATGGGTCCCACGTGGGCAGCCCAAATACTTCCATTTTGGACAAATCTTGCATTTCTTGGCTAGAACCATTTGCATTTACTTCCATTTTAAGTTTGCTGAACTTTCAATAAACAACAATTTGTAAGAAACATTGGACACACACATGCGAAATTCTTTAAGCTGGATTGTAACATCAGGTGCATGATTCTTGTACTTCCATTTTTATTTTTTTATGCTTTAACTCTTTCTTTTTCCTGGAACAGAGACATATCGGGCAAAGGACTATATTATAATATCATCCTGCAAGAAAACAAAACACTATATCCTTTAACACTAAAACTTTATTAACTAATCTCATACATGGTTCATATACAGGCATGCATATAATCAGAATAAGAAATAAGTCAAAATTCAACCTTTAAAACAACATATTTGAAGAGAAAAGTCTATGTTAACTACATGTCATGTATTTATAATAGTGTATCATAATACAAATCTTAATTTCTAAAATCAAGAGACATAACTGCAATAACCAATATTACCCACTACTGTAGCTTACATTCTGTGGACGTCTTGTACGTGAATCAACAAAGAAACATTTGACAATGTTTTAATACTTACGTATATAAACTTAGAAGTACACCAAATAAACATCCCAGGAAACTGTTTTTGTAAATCCACGGAATTTCATTTTGGCATACACAATTTAAAATTTTTATAATACTGAAGTTTTTTTTACATCAAGTATTACTTTGGTACACTAAAGTAGCAACATTGAATGTAATACTGTTTATACTATGTAAATTTCTTCTTTCTCTTAAGCCCCTTCATATTGTATTCCCTGGCAAGCTGGTTTGGTACGGCCTCCTTCATCAAGCAGTCAGTCGTTTCACGCACGTCCGCCCCACCAAACATGGAAAGATACCTCACCTTAAATGAATGCATAAACTTGTTTTTAAATAGAGATGTTAACACTATGAATTTTCAAAATTATGTTGTGCACATGGCTTTTATGGCATATTTAAAAGAAAGGACTGGGGAAACTGAATGAACCAATTAATTAAAACATGACATTTTTCAGTTTCGCAATTAATGCAGCGAAGTTTTTGTTCACCATGCAATATTTACCATAAATTTATTATAGCAGAATGATAAAGGAAAAAGATGCATGTGCTCACAACAGACCATTATGTTTCTGCGCATTTAGGTTAGTGGATATGAGGTCAGCATTGTAGTTTGTTCAGCTACGGTACTGATTAAATAACTTTAAAAGATTCATATACATGGCTAACACTTTGCTTACCTCAGATTACAGCTTTGTTTGATCTCCTAGAAGTTCGTCAAATGCTTCCATCTCGGAAAAATGAGGTCCTCACTCGGGGAACTGCAGTGGCTGGTCATCTGTTGCTGACCTGGCCAACAACCGCTGCAGCATTCTCTTCATCTTTTAATTCTCATCGTCTCCAACACCACGAGAATCTGTGTTACGACAGCTGAAAAACGATGTCAAAAATGTGTTTAATAGGAACTATCACTACAATAGTGATGGATTCATAAATTCCTGTAAATGTCATATTCTTACTTTGTTTTATTATGATGTAATAGGCATTTTAATAAGTATTGTAGTCATTACAGTACTTCAAGTATTTTAAAATAATGTACAGTACACGCAAAATGTATTCTCGGTTACCAGACACGGTAACGTGGTCATTCTAAAAAGGTTTTGGTCACCTAAATAGCCATCGTGAACTTACGATGCGCTGAAATATGTGGTTGCGGTGATTCACAGTGGCCTGTCACGGTGAATCTTGGTGACCAACTCGACTAAAATAAAGAATTTGACAACTATTTTATTATATTTATTGAAGTACAAAATGTAGAATACATAAATCTCTGTAAATGCTATATTTATGTAGATTTAAAGTAATTATTTACGTAAACAATGTGCCGTAAAAATCAAAAGTTGCGACCCGAATGTGGACACCACGAAACACCGTGCCCAGTTACTGCGATTCGCAGTGACAAATGGTCACCGCGAACTGACACTCGAATTGGGCTGACTCTGGGGGGCATTTGGGTAACCAAATTGGCGTGGACACGATGGCTGGACATCGCGGTGATAGGTGAAAATTGGAAAAACACTTTGCGTGTACTGTATACCTTTTATCATTATGAAAAGAATACACATTTTCAACCAAAATACAGTTGTGGTTGGCTTGTATTGTAGACAGAACATTTATAGGTATAAAACATAAATAATCACAGCACTAAAATTACTTACTAGGCCAAATATTCTGCCCACGGGACGGCGCTCGGATCTTCATAGTGGAGTAATCGCCAAACCAGCCTCCCCACTTCATTGCTGGACTCTCACAGTGCCCGTGACATTAAAAGAGGCAAAGGTGAAAATTCACCTCCAGCAGGTGTCTGTTTCAGTGTTGTGACTGGGGCAGATATTTCAGATTAAGGTGGCCTGCTCACAGTGTCCCCCTCATTCTCATCATCCACGTCACCGTCTGTTCCATCATCCTCAAACGAATCATATAGCCTTTTTGCTGGCCTATTTACAATAATAAGAAAATAAATTGGTTGGTGCTTGAATGTAAGCAGCATTTACCACACAATTAAGTAATTATGACCTCTGACAAATATACCAGTGCACTTGAAACAGGCAAAAATGCCCCTTGACTTGGACAGTTTATATAGATAATGTCACCAACATGAATATTGACCACTGACTTTCGCGAAAATACATTGCAAAGGCAAAACAAAAACTTAAAATGCGTTTACAACTTTCATATACACACAGTATGTGCATGAATTTAAAGTGACAGGTCGATAATGTGAGATCGTGGTTCTGAATTCAAAAGAAATATTATCTATATGTACAAATTTACAATATTTACCTTTTCAAATGCCCTTGTTTCAAGTCTGCGGTTAAATTTGGCGGAAGCGGAAGTCGCGTCTGCGCATGCTCGAAATTTATTTTATTCATATAAATTATATTATCATGCAATACATCCTTGAAAATAAGTTTAATAATTATTTCTAAATAATATACTATATTTTATGTATAAAAATTAAAACTTATAATTATATTAATTTCGCGCACCTAACCAGGGGTTTTGACGTTATCGGGAGGCCCAAATGGGACCCATATGGGTCCCACATGGGATGTAAAATATACACGTATGTGTTGAATTACTAATTTTAGATTAAATGATAGAAGTTTAGATCAAGGTAGTCACATAAAAGTTCAAAGTAAATGAGTTTGAAATACATTAATAAATGAATTTTCGTTTTTTCTAAAAGTGGTGTAATATGGGACCCATCTGGGACCCTTATGGGCAAACACACATGGGCTTGCCCACAATGGTCCCATATGGGTCCAATATGGGCATACCCATATGGGCTTGCCCAGAAGTAGCCCATATGGGACCCATATATGCATGTTTGCTGGGTACAACTGTGGCGCTGTTCACACCAAATGAACCAGACGCATATGCTAGATGGAACAGCATTCTGCTGTCAGCCTCTTCTTGGTTTGAATGCAGATCGTGGATAAATGAAACAGACTCTGCTGTAACACTTAGTGCTTTCTGTTGTAAGCCCCCAGCAACAAACAACTGCATTTGATTTGGGATCAGTGTATGGCAATTTTCCGTCAAGTACATTGTGTACATCTTTGTTAACTCCCTTTTACTTCTGCTGCTGGTCAGCATTCTCTTCCAGTCACCATTCACCATGTTTGGTTGTATTTGTGTGACAGAAGAACAGGATGATGTTTCTCCGCATCCTTTGCGTGTCTGCATTTTTAGACTGTTTTCTTTGTACCTGTCGAACACTACATGGACTTGAGGAATTGTTCTACATCCTGAGATGATGTATGTCCAGAAATTCTCAGCCATTTGTTGGTAGGTTGGTTTAGTACCTGTTGGTGGCTGCAACATCTATACTATAGCCATGCCATCAAAGACCACACAGTCAGCTGCTTGTGCACTACTTGGTATGTTTTCCATTCCAACCAGTTTCTCCAACTTTTCAAGAAAGTCTGACTTTTTAGTAGAAGTCATGGTGCCATCATCAGGAAATAAATTTAAGGGCACAGGGGCATTCTCAAAGGACATGACACGGTCTAGTGGCACCTTTTTGTAGGAATTAATGGCAAGAAGCCTTAAGTACATCTCCTCTCCATTGATCTTGACATCTTTGGATTTCATACGAACAGTTCCAGACCCATGGTTTTGATCTTTGATGTGTTCATTGGATCAAAGTATCTCTTTTTGGTGGTGGTTGTCCTTCAACTTGAAATCTATCAAGCACAAAATTGTCTAGCATCTTTTTCCTTCTGCTATGGCAATCTAAGAGGCTAGCTGCAGTATCAGATTCGGCTGCAACACCGGTAGCAAAATTCACTAGTGTATCTGCTGGTGTGGTCAGAGAGAAAGGATCAATGAGTATATCCTCCTCAAATAGTTTCAACATATTTCCTACAGCTTCATTGTATGCATTTGTATGAAAAGGTGTATCTGAATGGTGTTTTTCAGGGAGGGTCTTAGGAGCTGACGAAAATTCCACTGAATACTTTTCTGTTATTGGTCTGGAAAGAAACCAACGTGTCAAAGCATTGTCATTGTGAGTAATGCAAATGATGCCACCAGAGGATTTTAGAGCCTTGTTTTCTGTGACTCCCAAGACATAGTCGATCCAAACTGAGTTAAATGTACCCTTTGTCAATTCGGCAACAAATTTACCTCTTCTAAATGCATTCAGCACAACACCGTCCTGGCAGTCGATTCATCAGCAGCCAAGATAATCAAGTCATCAGATTGTTCTTGCCGATCTCTTAACAAATGTGAAGGAATAATTCCACCTGGCAATGAAGAGAGTTTGTGGTTATAAAAGACAACTTTTCCTTCATTCATCTACATGTATAATCACATTACTATGTATACACTTTGATATTTATGTAAAAACATGTATCATGATATAATGATGTGTGAACATAGGTTACAATAATCAATGGTTAAGATTCAAATCTTAAGCTAAATATGGTGCTTCTTGCAGTAGTAATGATTTACTAGTAGGTACCTGATAGTGTTCTTTCTTGAACCAATGCCATATAGATTGCTGCTGATGTGAGAAAATGTCTGACCTCAGAGTAAGAAAGCGTATAGCCATGTGAATGGAGGTCCTCTATCAAATTTTTACTTCCATATAAGTGATGCAGATATATAAATAATCCAAGATGTTTTGGAGTTATAACTGGCTTAACTTAATGCTGTGATATCCGAGCTAATAGAAATAGTTTGTTGGTCAGTATCATCATCAACATGGTCAATTCCATCTTTAAGTTTTGATTCTGATCCAACCCAAGACACAAAGTCCAATACCAAGGGGTCCAAAAATTCTTTCTGTGTGACTTTATTTATTTCTGTGGAAGAAAAGTACTCTTGCTTAAGACCTTCTGTCATTAAAATTCTCCTCCTTAGTATTGCAGCTGCTTCATGAACTACTGATTTTTCATCTACTGTCACAGATTGAGAGCAGACAAGATAGCTTAAACCCTTTCTTGCAATGAACCGTAGACCTGGCCAAATATTCTCTAATGCTTCCTTAATACGGTGGTATGTGCGAAACATGGATTCTGGTATGTCTATACAATTTTCTAAGGAAATTTCAGTCAATAGAGTTCGAATGTATCTTAAGTCATAAATCTCTCTCTCGACCTCAACTTTGCCTTTTAGGCCACACCAAATTAATAAGTTGGTCATCGGGATTTTTTTTTTAAAACTGTGAGGCGGCGAGCGCAAATATAATTTTAATATTTGTTTTTGTTTTGAAGAAATTTTGGAGTGAGCGAAGAGCGAAGAAATATATATAGCCTTTCTGTTCACATTTAATAGCAAATGTCAAACTTTATGCTTCATATTAGCTTGTATACCAACATAATTTCTATTTTTTCTGGTATTGGATAAACAATACAAGTAGATTTATAATTTCCACTAAAATACAGTAAATGTTGGTTTTTTGCACACACATAGTGTGTTTCAGTAGCTGTCAAACATTTTTTTCAGTGACAATTTTCTTCTATTTATTCTAATGAATAATCCTTGTCCCAGGGGTCTAGCTAGAGCCAAATTTTAGGGAGAAGTCATGTCTCCCTGAGCTGAAAATAGGGAGAAGTTTGGAGCCTACCAGATGAAGTGACGGAGTACTAAGATATTTGTCTTTAGTTTGTTTCAAAGTGAATTACATGTACAGTCGACTCTCGAAAGTTCGAACCCAGATAATTGAAACACCCCCGATTATTCGAACACATTTTCGGGTCCTGAATTTTTTCCTTCTAAATTCAATATGTTCTGCTAAGGTTAATCGGAACCCGGATAATCGGAACTTTCGAACTGATATTATTGTCCGCTCATTAATAAAATAGTGTGAATAACTCCGGAAAGTTCGATCAGTGTCGTTTGTTAATTGATCAATCAGCCGGCCGCATGTTTTTCACACCTCATGAAAATTGAGCAGGTGCCAGCTTGATTGAGTAAATGACGTCACATGGTAATAATCGAGGATATGTGTATTGTCTGCTGTGCGTGCTTACACTTATGATTATGTTTGTGGCAATCGTTCGCCTGTCATAAAATAAGTTAATTGTTTCATATTCAATAAAGCTATATAAAATCTAGATTTTTCAATGTCAACCACACAATTATGTCAGAACATAGTGTACAAAGTTCTAACATTGAGCAACCTGGTGAAGGTCCCAGTAATGGGGGGGATAGCCAGGTCGGCGCAGTTGGGAAAATTAATTTCGCTGAGCAACTTGGTGAAGGGCCGGGAAACAGGAGGATAGCCAAGTCGGCGACAGGAAAACAAGGAGTGAAGAGAAAGACAGAACAGAAGACTATCGAGACGAAATATGAAGCAATCTTAGAAGTTGAGAAAGGTTTAAGATCTAAAACTGAAATTGTAAAGATGTTTGGCATTCTAAAGAATACATTGACTGGCTGGGTAAAAAAGGCTGACGCTATTAAGGAAGGGTTCAATAAGTTTGGTCCAAAAAGGCTACACAGGTTTTAGTACACTTCACTCTAGACAGAACGGCGTTCTTACAGAACGGTCTTTAGTACCATCTCCAATATGCCCGACATGCTCACTCCGGAAATTTCGAAATACCGAAAATTCGAACAAATTTTGCTTCCCCGAGGGTGTTCGAGTTTTCGAGAGTCAACTGTAGTTCTAATATTACTTAATCATAAATGATTGTGTGATAAGTCAGGAGATTGGCCATTATTATGAGACTTCATCCAGATAAAGGAGTTTTTTTATAGACTTATTTTCATGCATTTTTATTGCTTGAACATAAAATTTACAACATACATGTAATTTTGATAGTACCGTATTTCCCCGTGTATAATACGCACTTTTAATTCAGATTTTAGGGCTTCAAGGAAGGGGTGCGTATTATACACCGGTATAGGATCTCCGACAATTTTTTCCAGCATTGAAAATGTTGAAATCATATA
>JAFMSR010000008.1:12371893-12411535 GCA_022818135.1 Saxidomus purpurata
CTATGTTAGTCATGCTATATCTACTCCTATATAATATTACATACTATCTCCTACATTTTTACCCTTATTGGAGACGCCTTTACATGCCTGTTAGTGCGGTTGCTGTGAGGCGGGGGCTCATACAGGTCACTTCGTTACTAGCATGACCGCATGCGATCACAGAGTAGTTATCACCTTTCTTGGCGACTTGGGTGTGCGGGTTTGAGTGTTTGCCGAGCAGTCCATTGTGTAAACAGTTCTTATCTATATTTTCTCACTGTATCCTATATTTTTTATAAATGCGAATACGGCCAGGCGAATATCTTGTGCTACTTCTTTTGGTCGGTATAACAGAGTTTTTTCCGTAATGGTTATTAGTTCTAATTTCAGAAGTTTTGTTTCAAATATTTTCCTTTCTTCCGAAAAATGGGCAGGCTAAAATTTTCTATTTCGTTACAGTGTTGGCAATTTTTATCTTCTATGTATCGGTCCCCCTTAGATAGCTACTTTTAAGTTTAAGTCTAGTATACATTGTGTCTATTTTTCTATCATGATGGTACGTTTGTAATTTACTAGGCGGTTTAATATTAATTTCTATGTTATGAGTTGAGCAGTAAGTTTCCCATTGCTATAGATATTTTTGTTTTACTTTATCTTTTATGATGCTGTAGACTTCCGGTACGCTGAGCTTAAAGACAATTGAACAGGAATGTGGGGTATTGACCACAGGGGTCCAGTCAGCCATGCGAATTCACAGCGAATTCACAGTAGATGTCAATTAACATGACTGGTCACTGGTAGACTAGCTTCTGTTTATCATATTCAGCTACTGTATAACTTCCTTACATTATGTACAGATAATGTAGGAAAGGGATGTTAGTTATACATAAATTTTAAGACCTTCATAAGATGTTATTATTCTATTTTATCAGTTACCTTTTAGGTACGTAATTCCCAGTCAAATTAGATTATAAAAAAAATCAACACTTACAGTTATTATATCAAAATTATTTTCTTATATGACAGAAACATAAACTTTTTTTTTACTTTTAGATTACTGAAAAATAACTGTGATTTCAAAGTTAGATTGAGTAATGTTTTAAATACTCATTCAATTACTCTTACAACAAACCAATTATCACTAAGATTAGATGTTACACTTGATACATAAGAGAAATTTAGTTTTAGCTTATTTTACAGTGAGAAGATGCGTTCAGTTGCACTTATAATTTACAAAGAAATAACTAGTCAGAAGGATTCTTTATACATCAAAAATGCATTCAGTCCACGCCACAGGAAGGTGCATAATTACTTGAGCATATTCACTTTCTCAGTATAACTTTAAAATCACTGTTTACTGCATTTATCTAAAATATTTTTCATATCCTGCAATAAAAGTAAAATGTCATTATTATATAAAACAGTTTATATAAACAACAGGAAATAAGTTATAAATCAATTATCTGTACAAATCAATAAAATTTATGGTTCTACTATTGTACTACATATCAAGTCTACTGACAGGCTGCTGGACCTAATCAGAGAGGATTAAAACTGATAAGGGGCAATAAAACGATTAAGATATTTGACCACCTGCGGTTTGGGGGGGGGGTCACTTATGAAGGACATTTTAATTGTCTTTAATAGGAATTTCTGAACCGGAAGTGCTGCCGTATTTTGCTTTGTCGTCTGCTAATTCATTTCCGTTTATGCCCACATGACTCGGTACCCACATTAACTGAATTTCGTCCCCTCTATGCTTTATGGTTGTAACGGACTTTAAAATACTGTAAAGCATTTCTTGCCTATGAGACTGACCTGATTTTATTGCTAATAAAGAGCTCAGACTATCGCTAATAATGACTGCTTTTGGAATATAGTTTTCTTTACAATATGTTATAGCGTAGTCTATTGCTGCTAATTCACATGTAAATATTGAAACTTGATGGTGAAGCTTTAGACTTTTGTTATGTAAGATTGTTCCGTCTTCTCCTATAACTACTATGCCCGCCCCTGCTATTTGTCTTGACGGGTCCTTACTTCCATCTGTATAAATTTGGGTGAAGTCTCTAAAGTGCCGAATAATGTTTAGATTAGCAATAATTTTGTTTCTTTCAGCGTTTTCTGATTTGTTAATTTTTCCTACTAAATCTAAATTGATCTCGGGCATTTCAATATTGATTAGTTGTTCATAGCACGGTTCTTAAATGTGGGTATCGCCTAGGCCGTATTCTGCAATTAGAGTTCTAATGTGTTGTGTGTAAGGTTTCTTTAGATTTCTGTTACTCTTGATTTTGTAAAAAAAATGCTGGGTGGTCGCATATATCGTCATTGATAGGTAAGTTTGGGCCCAGTCTGGAGCTTCTGGCCCAATATTTTAGTGCTTGAAGTTCTCTCTGTAAAGGTAGTGGGATCATAGCTGTTTCGGTATGTAATGGGAGAGTAGGGGTATGCCTCGGACATCCTATTATGGTTTTTAGTGCCCTATTTTAGTTGTGATTCTTTTGCGGAGGCGTATACTATGCTGCCATAATTGATTTTGCTTAGGATGAGGGCCTTGTAAATGTTTAGAAGGCATTTTTTGTCTGTACCCCAAGATTTTCCCTTTACTGCTCTTATGATATTTAGATCTTTAAGACATCTTTTTGTCATATATTCTATATGCATTTTCCATGATAGAGTTTTGTCAAAATACATTCCCAGAAATTTTGCGTGTTCATTGTATGTGAGGTTCGTACCACATAACGTTAATTTCGGAAAGTTGGTTGCTCTTTTCGGAGGTTTTACAGACTGTCTATGTATTAATAAAACTTGAGTTTTTGCTGGGTTAATTATGAAGCCCCAAGATTTGCTCCATTTTTCTATTGTATTCAAAACAGTTTGAGCTTTTTTTACTGCCTGTACCGGACTGTATGATGTTAGCCATGTGGCTAAGTCGTCTACAAATTGAGATATTTTAGCATTTATAGTGGGTTTTTCTCTGTTTAATTCGTTGATTTGTGTTTCAAAAGTATTCATCATGAGGCTAAAAATTATGGGGGGTCAGTACCGCTCCCTGGGGGCACCCATTTGCTGTTTCCACTACCTCTGAGAGAGCTCCATTATATTTCACCTTAATCTGTCTATTTTGTAGAAAGCACCTTAGCCATTTTATCATGCGTCCTTGTGTTCCGGAGTTTTGGAGTTGCAATAGTGCTCCTCCGTTCCACATTTTATCGAAAGCATTACTAAGATCTAGAAATATAGCTATAAGATATTTATGTTCTGTCTGTGCTTTTTGCCATCTGATTCTAATCGTGTAATATTGTCATCGCATGAATGATGCGATCTGCATCCTGATTGGTATTTAGACATTATATTGTTTTTTTCCAAATATGCGCACAGTCTGGGTTTTATCATTTTTTGCATTAATTTTGTAAATGTTGATGTAAGAGAAATTGGTCTATATGAGGCAGGTTCATTTTTGTCTTTATTAGGTTTTAGTAATGGAATGATAACTGCATGATTCCAGCTTTCTGGCGTGGTGCCCTCTACCCATGATTGATTAAAAATTTGTAAGTGTATTTCTGCTTTCCTGTGGTAATTTTTTAAGTATTTTGTAATGTATCAGTTCTTCCCCCGGTGCACCGTCCTTGCAGTTCGACAAAGCCTTATTAAATTCGAATATAGTAAATTCTTGATTGTAATCTTGGGAGTTGTCATTATTTCTGTTATTGATGTGTTCATTAACTGCTCTGTTAATAATTCTTTTGTTTACTAAAAATCCTCTAGTGTATCCTTTATTACTACTGGCTTCAGCATACTGTTGGACTAATGCGTTGGCTTTTTCTGTTGGCTCAGTAATAATTTGCTGTCCTATTTTAAATACTGGATTGCTTTTTGGTACGCTGCCTTTTACTTTGTTTACAAAATTCCAAACTTCTTTAGATGAGGTATTGCTTGTTATAGTTGAGCAGAAATTGCGCCAACTGTCTTGCTTTGCTTTTTTAATTATTCTTACTGCTCTTGCTCGGGCCATTTTAAATAGAATGAGAGTTATGGGAGTTTTTTCCCTTTTATGAATTTTACGTCTAATTTCTCTACTTCGTATGGCTTCGTGGCATGCCTGTGTCAACCATACTTTTTTGACTCTGGTTTTTTACAATTTTTGGTTTTGATTTTGGAATTGTTTTTTTCCAAAATTATCTAAGAATTTTTTGAAATTTTGTTCAACTGTTTGTTCTTTAATCTTATAATTCAATTCTGTCATGCATAAATGGTGAAATTCCATCCACTGGGCAGTGGATGCCTTGTCTATGAGCCATTTTTCACTTATAATAGCATTTTCAAACCTTATTGGTGTTTCTATTACTGTAATTACAGGTAGATGGTCACTACTGAAGCTATTGTCGACTACAAGGAACGTTGCCCTGGGGTGCAGACCTGAGGAGACTATAGGCAGATCCAGGGCTGGCACTGTCTGGTTTGCCTGCTCGGCGAGACGGGTGCATTGTCCATCATTGATGCAATTTAGATCTGTTTCATTCATAAAGTCTATCAGATACTCTGCCCCAGCATCGCGCCTAAAATCATTTTCTGGGTTCCAAAGTGGATGTTTTACGTTAAGTCTCCTACTATTACATTAGACTGTCCTAAGTTTTTGAAGGTAAAGACATTTATGTTGTTGTTATCTTTACTGTTTGTGTAGTAATTATAAATCGAAATGTTACTATCTTTACCAATGATCTCTACAGCAATGTTTTGGTTAATAGTATTATAATCTGTTTGTTTTGTTAAGTACGAAAGTCCGTTGCGGACATATATGCATAATCCCCCTGAGGTGGGGGTTTCTTTATTGTAAAACATAATAGGTTTTTGATAATCCTTGAATTTGAAAGGATTATGTTTTCCTGCCAAATGAGTTTCTTGTAAACAAATTACATCTATAGGTTCTTTTTGGTCAATCAGAAAATTTTGTAATTCATGGCATTTACTGTATGATTCGGATCTCATACCCCGAATATTCCATGATATGATGCTGAGGCAGGGTCTGATGGATTCAGTGTTTACCTCAGCTGTATTGTAATCCATTAAAGAATTATTCGGAGTTGTTTTTGGGTATTGATGTTAAATCTATGCTCTGCATATATTGAGTGGACAGTGAATTGCCATTTGTCCATTTGGACCTGGGTACATGATATGGGGGTGGGGGTGATTTGAATTTGTGATGCCCCTTAAATTTGGTATTGTATGTGGCCCCCTCTGAATCTGTAATACATTGGGCCAGTATGTTGCTTGGTACGGAACCCGTTATTCCCTCCCAAATGTGGTTCCCTTTCAATTTGTCTGTGAGGTGGGGGTAGGGGATTAGCACACCGTTCTTGTTTTATTTTAATTATTTCTTTTGTAGTGGCTGTTTTTTTTGGGTGTTGGTGGTTTTGGGTTATCTATTTTTGGTGTTTTCTGGGGTTTCTTGGCAGTCGGAGTGGGGGTGACAACGGGATTAGGGTTTTTTCGTGAGGGCTGTGCTGTTGTTCGGCACATCTTGTTTCATACTCTTTTTTGATCTTATTATTTGTTTCATTGATTTTTTGGACATACTTTTTGGGTCGATTGTTAAAATCGAGCCAATGTTAACAGAGTATATCGGCCTTACGGCCGAACGCACAACATACAAACATGTAGTTCCATATAAACTGTTGTTAGGCATTATAGCGATTTCTGTTTTCAAAATTATATGGTAATAAATCTAAATAATTTAAAAACAATTCAGAATAGAATATTATTATTTCGTTATTGTTCTTTAAATGTGTAATTAATCGTAAATACTATTAATGCGCGAACGAACTACTTGGACATAAAAATTTATAAGAACTCGTTTTTTATCATTAACTTTACAGGCGGCGGACGTAGAGCAATTGGTGGAGATGCTGGAAATTGAGTCTGCGCTGACTTACTGTGGCAGACGCGAGTTCGAAACCCATCTAATACCAGTAAAGTTCAGTCAGTAGTCGTGTCAGGTTTTGCTTGTACAACCAGAATTGGTTTCCTTGGGTTCTTTTGGGGCCATGCCTCAACATCAATCATCACCAGTTTCTAGAATATTTACATGTCAGTTTTGTTTGTGGGCCCGCTGTGATACTTTGTATCACTGTTTTTCTTGTTCAGTTATTAATTTACTCTGTGTCTTCTTTGATCTTGCTCATTGTTCAGTTTTTGCCTACAATTTAGGATAGGAATTTATTTTGTAGTATTGTACAATTAACCCTATGGGCAAATCCCATAACTTTTGAATGACATTAAAAGTTGTGCAAACTTTGAATTTTCAGTTCAGGTTTGTAAAAATCCACTTCTCAGTTACCATTCACAGCTATGATACTTTATAGGGTAGTTGAACATACATGTAGTCACTGAATGCAAAAGGTAAGCACATGGGTTCCTATCAAAAGTAAAGTTTACACGTATGGTTAAAGGTCAAACTCTGTAGACATTTGTGTCTCCAGTTTGTTGATAACTTTACTCATGCATGGGTTGTCCTGATATTTACACATGTATGTGTATAGTCTGTGTTGTTCAGAGACAATCGACCCTCCAGCACTTTCAGTCCTTTGCTTGTATACGGGCAGGTTTTGCTGGAGCCCCAGTGTTTTCCTGAACAATTGTTACATTTTAGTTCACTGGCATTGCACAATCCTATTTCGTGGTTACCAGCGCACTTCGGGCATTTAATCTTATTTCTACATTGATTTGTTTTGTGCCCTGGAGCCTGACACTTTCTACATCTAATGTATCCTAGCGTTGTTGGTTTTACTACTAAATTTGTCCCTTTCAGTCTTAATGGCATTTCTTCACATGTGAAAGTTATTATCAATTCATTGGTGATTTCCTTTTTGGATCGATTGGATTTATTCAATCGTATCCAAAGTTAACAGAGTATTTCAGACCCTTACGGCCGAACTCTTAACACAAATTTTTGTCGAATACGACCGAAAAGTAGTTCTATATTACTGTCCACTGTTTTAAAAATTATATAGTAACAGATCTAAATAATATCAAAACATTACAGAATAGCATAATATTATATTGTTGTTTTTCTTATAATTTGTAACTTAAATCAACGAGATATCCGTACTGTATAGAACTATTTTCCTACGCGTTTTTTATCGTCAGACCGGTGTGACATGAGAATGTAAGACCCGTGAAATACGTATCGCTACACCGGATACACTAAATTCAGTGTTCAGCGAGAGCGCGTTTTCTGCGGTTTTGACGCACTCATTTTGTCAATGACGCCACAGAAATAGCAAAGAGCGTCTTCTATGACGCAATTAAAATGTGTATGATCAAATTACTACAAAAACAAAATTTCAAAACGCTTCGAAATGCAAGATAAATTGTTGATAAAATACGCTTCCGGTATGGGATATGTCTAATTTTGACCCTATTGTGTCGTCGTTGTCGTCTGATTTCGGATCGACCCGCATTTTGTACCATTGCGTTTTTGTGTGTGTTGATTCCTATGATACCGTCATCATAGATGGTAGACGAACCTTAATACGGGAAACAAAAACGTCTTTCTGAGTGATTTTAATGATCATGATCAGACTGTCACTATTGAAAGGGGTTTAAGTGTGCCAAATAATATCCAAGTTTAATGTCTATGGTTGAATGCACTTATGAAAAATACGCTTTGTGGACAAATTTGACTTTTGAGATGCAGTGACAAAATGGAAAGCATCCAAAGAGAAACACCTGTTGTCTTGCCAACCCTTTGATTACCCACCATTTTGTGATGTATCACATGCAGTTTTACAGAAGTAAACTGAATAAGACTTCTTTAACACATATTCATGCCTTTTATTTTTTTACAATAAAGGGTATGACCCTCGGAGTTTCTAAATGACCCTCAAATGATGATACAGGGAATTGGCACCCAGGGTCTTCCTCCTCCATGAAAGCCGGAAGTTGCAATATGACCTTAGCTGTTGGGTGCGACGTTAAATCCGAATTAATTGGCACAATACAATCAACCTTATGGGCATATCCCATAACTTTTGAATGACATTTAAAGTTGTTCAAACCATAAATTTTCAATTCAGTTTTGTCAAAATCCATTTCTCAGTTACCATTCACAGCTTAATACTTCAAAGGGTAGTTGAACATAGTCACTGAATGACATAATGTAAGCACATGGGTTCCTATCTCAAAAGTAAAGTTTACACAAATGGTGAAAGGTCAAAATTTGTGGACAGTTGTCACTTGTGTCTCCAGTTTATAACTTTACTCGTGCAAAGGTTGTCCTGATATTCACACATATATGTGTACAGTCTATGTTGTCCTGATATTTACACATGTATGTGTGCATACTGTGTTGTTCAGAGACAATCGATCCTCCAGCACTTTCAGTCCTTTGATTCCCTTTGTTAATAAATTCTTTTTGCCTTATTGTTGCTATGTTTTTGTTGTTTTTTAATAAATTTTGCCGTAATTGTTCAGTGCTCTGGTTTTTTTGGCACCTCTAATACTCCCATGCTGATTTTTGTTACTTTTGATGTAGGGGTTTTTTAATTTCTATTTTGATTTCATGTCTTCCAAACTTAAAATCCTTGACTTTCGTTTCAAAATCTTTCCTTACTTGAAAAAACAAAGCCCCCTTATTGTTATCCAATTTCCTATAACATTCCCTCCGAATTGATGTTTTAATTTTTTTTCCATATTTGATAATTTTTGTGTGCTTAATCCCCCTTGAACCCCCTTAATTACCATATCGATCCATTGTTCTTTAATGATTTCTTTTTGTTCAATTGTCTGTTGTTTTGTGGAAGGCTGTAATGGGGTGGGTTTTGTTTTTAGATTTTTTGTTTTGGTAGCAATTTTTTCCCCTCCCTCTTCTAAAATCTGAAATCTGTTCTGTAATTGGATTGGGGAAGAAATTTTGTTATTTTTCTTTTCATTTTTGGGGGGGGTGTCTAATATTTGTATAGGGGTGGATGTTTTGCCCCCATTTTTGCTATTAATTTGAATTGGGCTATTTACGGTTATTGGAGATGTTATTGTCCCCCTTTTGCTGAGACTGTTGTTGTTTTGATTTGGCGAATCTAATAATATTGGGGATGTTTGAGACCCCCTCTGTCCTATTAATGTGTTTTTTAGGGGTGTCCTGGTTTTTTGTTTTTTTAACTAACAGAAATTCATTCTCTAGTCTACTGACTATTCTAAAATACACATCTTCATCTACTCTTGTGAAGTTGCAGAGAGAGTTTATCTCTCTGTCTTGAACTGACGTATCAAGATTTTCAGTCAGTGTTATTGTTGACTCCCTATTGATTGTCTCTTTTTTGACACTTGTTTGAGTCTCTGCTGTGCACTTATTGTCATTGGCACTTTCAATACTACATTGTGAGTATGAACTAATTGCTGTTGACTCTGTTTGTGTCCCTGTGGACCTAGTGCTCTTATTGGCACTTATTTGATTCTCTGATGTGCACTTATTGTCATTGGCACTTTCAAAACTGCATTGTGTGTACGAACTACTAGTTTTTACTTCTATTTGTGTCCCTGTTGCCCTAGTGGCAATTTTTTTGGGATTTTGTTGTGCTCTTATTGTCATTGGCACCGGTATCCTGTCCTACTATAAGTCGAGTACCTACTGCATTTTTGTTTTCTGCTTGTGCAATTTCTATAACCCTGTCTGTTAAAGTTTTAGTCAGTACTCTACCTATTTTTTGTGTTAGGATGTCCTGAAGAGATAAGTTAAGCTCACGCCATGAGAACCTCTCTGAGGTCATATGTGAGCGGTTTCCTGTAATATCATTGATTAATTTAATAGTTATGCTCTGTTGGGCCCTACGGGCTACTGTTCTTTTACGTTTCTGCTCTCTGACTGCTTTGGCTGCAGAGACTTTCGTCTTTGAAACCAATTGTTTTGTGTCACTCATGTTTTTAGTTTTTCCCAAATATTTGTTGAAATTTTGGTTATCAAATGAATTTATATCTCTTTGTCTTAAAAGAAACCCTTATAATTTTTTGTTTGCCATCGTGCTTATTGGGTCCACCAACCTCGTTTTATAGACGGTACGACCCGAAAAATCTTGTCCTAATTTGATATAGATTTCCAAAGTGCACAACTTTTCTCGTATAGGTCTAACTAAAATCAGGTCGAAACACATCATTAAGTATATACGAGAATGTTATGTTGAAAATTTTGTCACAAAAATGTATTTTATTACAGGACCGTACGATATTATTAAATACACAGATTTGTTTTTTAGATCTAGTCTTTATAAAGGGCTGGCATTTATATTCAAAATAATTTCAAAAAATCACGTAAATTAAAGTAAAGGCCCTATATTGAATCAATGTGAAACAGATACATATACTAAAAGTCACTTACATGTTGCGGAACACTTAAAGCTTATCCTTAAAATCCATTCAATAAAATCAAATAACACAAACAATATCTCATTTCACAACGTTGCCATGGTTAATTGATGGAATTTATGTGGATCTAGCCCAAGGCATAAGTCACAACAAAGGATGCGATATGATTTGTTGTTAATTGGCGACCCCCTGCCAGTAATCTAACTTGTCACACATCATTGCATATTGCACACTGGTCAATTGCATTCGATAATTACATAACAATTTGCAGATTACGCAACTTTTTTCATTGTGAACGATGGATCTAACATATGAATTTATTTATCATGTGACAATAACGAACCGGGAGACACTCAAAATCCCCTTGGTCATAATCCCCTTGGTCCAAAAATGGCATAGTAGTCATAATCCCCTTGATGGATTTTACATTTTAATTTCAAAAAAATTAATTTTTTTCAATCATTCCCTATAGTAAAGTTAAACTAGAGACGAAAAAAACATTTAGTAATTTTTTTTATTCAATATATGCTTTTCCACTTGTAAAATTCATCAAGGGGATTATGACTACTTTGCCATTTTTGGACCAAGGGGATTATGACCAAGGGGATTTTGAAGTACACTCTAACGAACCATATATTTAATGAATAATAGACCTATATAACGTTTATACACATACGTTATTTGAAACTTACCTTCCAGTTACATTTATAATGTATGATCAAGTCTGCATTTAAATATTATTTAATCATCTTACATATATAAAACTTGGTAAAAAAAAAATCAGCAAATGAAAGCTTCAAACAACCTTACAAATATTCGGAAAATACTTATTTTTGGCTGTTGATGACAAATTTTATGTACTCGGATGAAATGTTTTTCTATAAGTGAAATTAGACACGTACATGTATATAGGTGGATATCGTGATTTTTTAATAGATTTACGTCATCATTTTGTTTACAACTAATAAAATCGAGAAAACTATTTTGATTTACGATCTTAAAGTAGATCGCTCTAATACTAGATTCTAATTCTTAAATATACCACGGACCTATATAGGTGTATATAGGTCCGTGAATATACCCACAAGAAAAAGTTTCATGAAAAACCTTCGATAATGCTTGTGGATTTCTTCCTCATTTTAGAAATGTAATTAAATGGAGCATTTGTGTTCTTATTTTCGGAGGCAAGTTTTAATCGTCAAAGGAACAAATATCGTCCATAATTAAATAATTTGTAAGTCATGTGCACGCGTAGATCTAGATCGTTTCGATACATTTCTAACACATTTGAGAATGAAAACAGAAACAGAAGTCGGTGTCATTTGAATATAAAAAACTCGTCATAACTGCTGCATTTTTATACTTTAATCAAATAGTTTTATAACATTACACGGACTTCGCTCTATACGTTATTAACAAGATGGCGGTTGTTTTCACCTCGGACAGCGTTGCTATGCCTGAGCAGGTGCGCGCAACGGTAAATGCCCGGATGTCCGACCTGATCAATACCTTTCTCTTTAGTGTTTTGCTGGCTTAATATCCGGCAAATTCACTAAATGTACTCGGTATTTCTTGAGCTGAAAAATTAAACTTAACTTTCTAATTTTCTAACTTATTAATTATTAACTTATTTCTACTGTAATGTTTTAGTTCTGGCAATTTATTGGTTTTATAACCCTTAAACTAGATTTCTACCAGAACCACTGCGTTACAGTTGTTTCTGTGATACTTGTTGCTGGTATCGGTGATACCCGCAACAAGTATTTGGTTATTATTGTACCCTTATTAATACCTAAATTCTACTGTTTCTTACCCCAGCTGTGTTCTTTACCCTTTACGCGTCCCGTGTATCCCGTATATCCTAGTATATCCTGATCCTATTAATCCTTTAACACTTAACACTTAACACTTAACACTTATCACTTAACACTTAAACCTTAAACTTTAACTTTTGAGATTATGAAATTTTGCTCAAATTTTCTAAGTCCGAAAACTTTTCGGACTTATTCGATCTGGGTGTCACTGATTGACACTTGTCTGACAATATTTGAATATCTTTCAATTCTGATGTTTGCAGATCGGCAGTCAAGAGCGATGACGTCAATGGTGTGAAATGTGACGATGAATAATTGTGCAAATCGCTTGCCATAAGTATACAATTCCGTAATAGGGACGTGTGCAAATATGTAATCTCTCCATCCGAGTTATTGTTCCTTTCCGTAGGGCCGTGTGCAATTCTTTTAGTTCAAGGCGAAGAGCGTGCAGCAGGAAAGACGGAAAGTGGTGAGATTTTTTTGAGTTTAATGCGTGATGTTGATGAAACATGAGTTGCAACTGTTAATATCATGATGCTATATAGCTGTGAGAATTATGTACCGATATATTAGAACAAAGCTACGATTATTTTTTGCGGAAAATTTGTTTGGAAGCATTAAGGATTATTAATAGTGGGTGGGGGAAATTAGGATTCCAGTTTGGTGCAGTTTTTACAAAGCTGTAATTTAATGTTAGTATTTTAGGCTGTATCGTATTTGTAATAAAGCAAAACCACTGATGTTGGTATAGATACACAGTCATTGTTATAGATGTCTGATCGTATGGTATACACGAAGTTTGAGAGCACGTGGTCCAAACCACGTGGTTTGTAAAAACATTCGTACCACGCGGCATACTGTTTACGGAGAAGCTAACTGATAGTATAGTTGATTAAGCTGAAGAGCCAGACATTTTCAAAGGCTTGATACTGATTATTATAATTTCGCACATGACAAGTTGAGCATGGTTCGGTAATTTTTCACAATTTATGTTTAGCTAGTACCAACCAGCTGCTAAACAATAAGGTGAACAAAAACGGATATGGGGAAACACTGTTATAGCCTGCTATTTGGAGGGAGAATGTGGCCGAAATTATGCATCGAATCTGATGGATGGTTGGGGCAATTTTGAGTCTATTAAACAGGTCTTTTACATTTTAATTTGTGTAGCATATACAAATGAGTGAATCGTACAACAATCAGCGTGTCTGGTAGATTTTCTAATACACAAATCGGGGTACTGGTCAAATGAGGCATTTTTATTGTACTGTATTGTTTTCACAACTATTCCATTTCTTTATATTGGCAACATCAAATGGAAATTCAACAGAGATGCAATAAAAGTTTTGTAGAACACAACTACACGGTGGGGAATCGTATGATGAAAATAACCTCTAAACAAAAGTACATCTATGACAAATGTTAGAAAATAATGAAAGCCGTTTAGCTGTAAATTAAAAGTAAAGCCTATCTTATGGCAACATAAAAGTATTATAGAACTACACAGGTCTCAATCAAAGTTATCTTCTTATTGTGTTGAACACTTCAAAAATAAATTATGTCAGTTTCTTGAAGTGTTCGGCACAATCGGAAAGTGACTGATTGAGACCTGTGGAGTTCTATAATACTTTTATGTTGCCATAAGATAGGCTACATTTTACATTTACAGCTAAACGGCTTTCATTATTTTCTACCATTTTCCTGAGATCAACTTTTGTTTAGAGATTATTTTGATCACGTGATTCCCCACCGTGAACTATACTCAACCAAAATGAAAACTTTACACTTTTATTGTACAAATATTTCACACAATATCAGGGCCTCCACTGGGTTTTTCAAACATGTTGTCAACATTTTCGCCAATTGAGAAAAGTTGGAGCCACTTTAGAGCCAAAGTAGCCAAAGTTTCAAGCCATGTTTTACCTGGTGCAATGATACTTAGGGCACCGAACCATAAACTACTGTAGTGTATGTTCTGTATGTTTTTATACCCTATTAAAAATGATTGTTAAATTATTCATTATGAATTATTATTTATTATGAATTATTAATATGTATAAGAACATAAGAAAGGTTTTATTCCCCATTGTTGAAAATTTCTTGGGATCTAATACTAATTGCTAAAATTTCTTGGTATCATATTACAGATTATCAGATTATTACAAAATGATTGCAGAAAACAGCAAACTATCCTTATTATTATAATTAAAGTTGACAAAACCGTGACGAAAAAATTTACAAACTATATTAACTAGCCTGTCGGTCTTTTGTCTAAACCTGTTGCACTTTTTTCTTTAAACTAAGTCATAATTGTTAATTTGGGGGACACTTCATATATACAAGCTGCCAGAAGTTTTCATAATTGATTAATCAGCCGATCACACATATTTATGCAATTGTCTTAAAGTGTTGCCTGAAATCAATATCCGAAATGACAATACACAGATTGAACTTACCGGTTTTCTTCACGTTAACGCTAAATAAAACGCGTGAATCAGGTACCAATTCTAGGCCGCTTATATCATAATGGAAAAAAATGAAGACGACGACTGGAAAATGTATGCGCCGCTTATTTTCGCCAACTGGCAAAATTTGGCGCCAGATTCTTAAAATTATCGCAATTGGCGATCGACAGCGGAGGCCCTGCAATTTTAAATCGATGTATTTCACTCTGACTATAAAACAAGACAAGTAACAAAGGCGATAATAATCCTAAAAGTTCAAGGCATTTATCATGCATAAAAGGGAGATATCTCGTATAGTGAAAACAGATGGTTTATCAAAAACGAAATCGGTTGTCAAGACAAAATATTTTTGCTGTCGGTTGAGAGAAACTAATGTCAAGGCTTGGAAAACTTCGACAATGTTTTATAAAAACACAATGCAGAAGTGAGAGTTTAGACTCCCAAAGATTCAAATTGTTGAATTACCTCCCTTTGAATTGAATATATAGGTGAATTTTTGACCTTAAATCTGAAAGCTCCCGTGATGATTTTTTAATTTTGTTTTTTATAAACTCCCCAACAGATAAATTTGACATTCTTACATGTGATTGAATTCCACCTTCTGCATTGTGAGGTATTGGTGTTTCTTTCTCATGCATAGTAAATCCCATAACAGGGCTCTCGTTTGGCAAAATTTGGGGCCGAATATCGGCCCCATTCCCCCCTTAAAAAAGTATGTTTTTTTCCCCCCTTTTGCCCAAAAATTCCCCCTCGAAAAAAAAAATTATTTGAGAGCCGATACCGGGTACCGTAACCGGCGTTTAGTACTACCGCTGTTCGTTTTGGACAGTTTATCACGTCAGCGTAGTATTTCCAGTGCAAAATGTCGCACAATTCCCAGTTGTATCGGAAAAAATTGACAGTAAAAAGTGGATATGATATTTGATAGTGTTATTTCTTTACATTTTTGATATGACGAAAATTCCCCTTTCAAAGAAAATTATTTGAAAATCATGCAAAATTCCCCCCTGATATGGACCCTGTCCCCAGTCTCAAAAGGCTAACGAGAGCCCTGCATTATAATCGTGTAAAGTTTTCATTTTGGGTGAGTATAGATCTTTGTTCATAATGTAAATAATGTGACTTTTTTTTATAAAAGGCTCTACAGAAGTGGTTGTTGAATCACAACCAGTATCATGACAACATTTGTGTGTGCAATGCATAGTGCACTTTTCTGCTTTACCCGAGAATCGGTACACTGATTTGTGTATGACAGTATGATACACGTATCTATTGATACACCAATCTGGCAATACAATAGAGTGAATAGACCTGTAAATGCAATTGGTAGCTTCACAAACCAAGGGCCCTTCACTTGCAGGATTGTAAGAGGTAATGCTCTCCCGAGCTAACTGGCAGGACATGCATTTCCTCCTCTGGGGTTAAGTCACTACCATAGCATCTATATCGAGACAACTTAATTCATTGTTTTCTTAACAAATATAATACTCTTTTTAAGTATTGACCTTTGTTCACTGTTTGAGAAAGTATGCAACTCTTCTTTAAGAAAATGTACATTCTACTTGTCATTTCATTGTCGGTCGGAAAGTTGCATACTTCTGGTCAAAAACCAGCTCGATAAAGCTGCACTGAAAAAATGAACTGATCAAAATTTCTTATTTCTTGCTTGATTGAATGCCTAAAATAGAAAATAGTGTCCCAATGTGCGATCAAGTATGTGTATTGTATAGTTTAGTGCACTGGGTAATTTGCATTACATGTGGTATCGAGTAAATTCGTGAAATAATGAAATTTGATTTTGAGTAAGAATTCAGGTGTCTACACAACTAAGAAAGAGCAGTGTTCGCAGAGACTACAAGAAAGCCCATATTATCCAGAAGTGTTTGTTATTTGACAGATGTGCAGGTTGTTTTCAGAGGATGACCATGGCACCCAGGGAGGAAGATCTTCACTGCAATGGACAGTCTTCTTTTGTGTTGTAATCTTGTTTTTGACAAGTGATAAATGCTCTGCTTCAGTCATGTCTTCCCATATGGAATTTGTGACCTGGCAAAGTGTTGGAGCTTGAACATGATTTGTGTACAGATGACTTTTGTTTTGACTTTGAGAGGCTTTTGACACTGCAATTGCTTGTGTGCTGTAGGTGGAAGTTGAGAGGTTAAAGTTGAGATCAGAGTTCAGATAAAACTAAATAGAAAAGAGAAACCATCATGGGTGATAGAGCGTGTTACAATTGTAATCGTACCGGGCATATGGCAAGAGACTGTCCGGATGGTGGTCGTAGTGGGTACAAAGGTGGCGGTGGCGGAAGAAGTAAGTATAGTTATAATTTTAAAGGTTTATAGTTCATTTGAGTCAATTTTTCTGAAATAACGTTAATAGGACATAACATACACTTGATAGATCTTGGTCCTTGACAAGATGAATGGTCTAATTATTGATCGGACAACATTTAATTTTAAGGCCACCTGGGTCAGAATTCCCCACAAGTGCAAGGACGAGCTATTACATTATGCTTAAGACACAACTTTCAAAACTAGCTCTTGTGGGCCACTTGTTGATACTTGTATGGTAGTTATTTAATTCTTTTTTCCAGGAGGTGGCGGTGGTGGTGGTGGCGGCGGCACTATGTGCTACAACTGTGGTGAAGTTGGACATATGGCTCGGGATTGCTCTCAACCAGATAATAAAAGGGGTGGAGGAGGTGGCCGAGGTGGTGGTGGTGGTCCGGAGTGCTACACCTGTGGGAAAAGGGGCCATATGTCGAGGGAATGTACGTCAAGGGGAGGAGGCGGCGGTGGTGGTGGTGGTGACAATAGAGATTGCTACAAGTAATATATTTTATTCCTTCAAAGTTGTATCTCGCAATTACTTTACAAAGTAAAAGATGCAGACCTGTTCAATGTCTAGCTCTTCTTAATTATTGAAAACATTGATTTTGTGCTTTGTCGAAAAAGTTTGTCTCCATGTTTGTAGAAATGTGTCATACCAAGTGAAGTTGTGCATACTGTTGGCATTTACAGTTTAGTGAGTCTTAGCAGAGTTTTTGTCCTTTTTCTTTTAACCTTTAATTTGTCTCTACACTTTAAACACCATTTGGTGCATTTCAACCAAACTTTACAGTGTCAAAACTAGTTTTACATATTGTCGGTATCAAAGGGGTACATCACATAAAGGTTTTGGGTGGTCTGGGCAAGTCTGCATTTAGACAGTTTTTGCGTATATTTCAAAGTAAATTCTGAAGTAAACTTTGCGTCGGCTTCCATTTTAATCACATTACACCCGCCGGATCACTGATTGGACAACGCCACAGAAAAAATCATGTGACGTGTAATTGACACAATGGCGAAGTCGAAGAGAAAGTTTCGGCTACAAAAATAAATCGAGCATTTCAGGAGACATAGACCTGCGTGATTAAAAAACTGAGGTTTGTGAGATACATTTGGATAATATTCTTAACAGCATCAGTGATTTTTTAAACTTTTTTGGCAACAGCCCATGCCTTTCAAATTGGGAATTTTTAGCGCGATAAACTTCAAAATTGGGAAAAATTAACAAAACTTAATAAAAAAATCATTTTGAAAAGTTCTATTTTAAGGTAAATTTATTTCATTTAAATGTCCTTGCTTAGGGTCATCATGAGCTTCTGTTGATTTCTGAGGGTCATTTTGTGGGGATTCAGATTTCTTGGGACAGATCACTTTACTTTTCTGACGTTTGATTTGAATTTGATTTCTCTTTAATTTTACCAAAAGATGTTTGAATGTCTGGAGTGCCGATGGCGTGTTTTAAGTTTTATTTTCTTCTTATAATATTTGGAAATATGCGACATTTTTCGATAATTTAGGTAATTTTCTAACAATTTTTTTTCCGACTCATTTTGACGCATGAAAAAGCGTTAAGCGACCCTGATGAAAGTCATACTAAATGCCGTACTACGCCGTGACCCGTTTTATGTAAACAACGCGCGTCGAATTTGCAACATAATTCTGCGAATAAACCATAATTTCGGAATTTCATGAATTCCATTTTTGTCAATTGGGAAGACACCGAAATTCGGAGTCAAATCGGCGCCAAAAAAATCACTGAGCATAATTCATTTCTCTTTGTTCGCATGCGTTTTAGAGGCGAAATTCAACGATTTCCAATTGAATGCAATTTTGTCGTAAAAGACGCTTTTGATAAAATTTACGAGTTTCTTAGCTCGCTGCGCTAAAAAACTGGTTAATAACGGCAAAATATGAAAATGTTTTCTGTCGAGATTCATGTTTCAGCTGTGTCGGGGCGCATCAGCTGGAAAAATCAGATAAAATTTGTGACTTCTACAGCAGTTTATATTGACCATATACCAGAATTGTGATTTTGACAGCTGGAGTCCTTGTCTATATAAAAGGGTATTTGTATCAATACCCCAGACCACCCAAAACCTTTGTGATGTATCCCTTTGGTCGGCAAAGTCTGAACAGTTTTTCATCTGATCTTCACGTAACTTGCTGAACATGCTTGTGGCCATTACCAGTCAAATTGCCCAAAGCACTTTTATTTTGTTGGTGTAGAGTTTCAAAATTGGCTGAATAAGCCTTTCCCGCTCTTTGCATTGAACAAATTTATCAGATCTTCACCAAACTTTGAAAATATTTGTGGCCATGTCTAGGCAGCTTTTTTTAGCTCACCCGATACAAAGTAATTGTGGCCAATAATTTATTTAAGTTTTTAGCTCACCTGGTTACCAAGTGCCAGAGTGAGCTATTGGAATCGCATTCAGTCCTGGGTCGGTTGGTCCACAATTTCCTTCAAACGACATCTTTGAAACCACTGGGCCAATGTTGATGAAACTTTGCAGGGATGTACCTTGCATGAAGCTCTATCAAAGTTGTTCCAAGAATTCCATTCCATGCAGATAGGAAAAACTTAATAATCTTCTCTGAAACCACAAGACCTAGAGCTTAGATATTTGGCATGTAGCATTGTCTAGTGGACCTCGACCAAGATTGTTCAATTATGACCCCCGGGTCAAAATTACCCTGCTAAGGTGGTCACTTAGTTTTGCATAAGCTTATATAGGAAAAGTATAGGGGGTATTTGTTTTACAAAGATGTATAAAGGAAAACTTATTTGGTATATAACATTGTCTAGTGATCTTCCGCTAGGAAAGTGGACTTGTACCAAGGTGAGCGATATAAGGCCATCTTGGCCCTCTTTGTTTCATTAATGATAATATAGATCTAGTGTAACAAAATAAAGTGACTCCCAAAGAGTTAGAGTTGGGTACAGCCAAAAAAAATAAACCGTGGTATACTGCAGTTTTTAGCTCGCCTAGGATCGCATTCAATCCGTCCACCATTTCCTTCAAACGACATCTCCTCTGAAACCACTGGGCCAATGTTGATGAGACTTTGCAGGGATGTTCCTTGCATGAAGCTCTATCAAAGTTGTTCAAAGAATTCCATTCCATGGAGAACTCTGGTTGCTATGGCAACTTATAGGAAAAACTTCTCTGAAACCACAAGGCCTAGAGCTTAGATATTTGGCATGTAGCATTTGCTAGTGGACTTCTTCCAAGATTGTTCAAATTGTGACCCCCCGGGTCAAAATTGACCCCGCGCGGGTGGTCACTAAAGTTTTGCATAGGCTTTATATAGGAAAAACTTTTAAAATCTTCTCTGAAACCACAAGGCCTAGAGCTTAGATATTTGGCATGTAGCATTGTCTAGTGGACCTCTACCAAGATTGTTCAAATTATGACCCTGGGGTCAAAATTGACCCCGTGCGGATGGTCACTTAGTCTTGCATAGGCTTTATATTGGTAAATTTTAAAGATCTTCCTTTCTGAAACCACAAGGCCTAGAGCTTAGATATTTGGCATGTAGCATTGTCTAGTGTACCTCTAAAAAGATTGTTCAAAATTGACCCCGCACGGATGGTCACTTAGTTTTGCATAGGCTTTATATTGGTAAACTTCAAAAATCTTCTTCTGAAACCACAAAGCCTAGAGCTTAGATATTTGGTATGTAGCATCGTCTAGTGGACCTCTACCAAGATTGTTCAAATTGTGACCCCAGGGTCAAAATTGACCACGCGCGGATGGTCACTTAGTTTTGCACAGACTTTAGATAGGAAAATTTTTTAAAATCTTCTTCTCTGAAACCACAAGGCCTAGAGCTAAGATATTTGGCATGTAGCATTGTCTAGTGGACCTCTACCAAGATTGTTCAAAATATGACCTCAGGGTACAAATTGACCCTGTGCAGATGGTCACTTAGTTATACCCCCAAAACGAAGTTTAGGGGGGTATATAGGAGTCACCCGGTGGTCGGTCGGTCGGGCGGTCTGTTGCATTTTCCTTGTCCGGAGCATAACTTGAAAACTACTAGTTGGAATTCAATACAACTTCATACAATGGTCAAGCACATTGAGAGGAAGTGCAGTGCACAAGAACTATAACTCCATCTTGACTAATTACAGAGTTATTGCCCTTTGTTACTTTTCCTTGTCCGGAGCATAACTTGAAAACTACTGGTTGGAATTCAATACAACTTCATACAATGGTCAAGCACATTGAGAGGAAGTGCAGTGCACAAGAACCATAACTCCATCTTGACTAATTACAGAGTTATTGCCCTTTGTTACTTTTCCTTGTCCGGGGCATAACTTGAAAACTACTGGTTGGAATCCAATACAATTCCACACAATGGTCAAGCACAATCAGAGGAAGTGCAGTGTACAAGAACCATAACTCTATCTTGAGTAATTACAGAGTTATTGCCCTTTGTTACTTTTCCTTGTCCGGAGCATAATTCGAAAACTACTGGTTGGAATTCAATAAAACTTCATACAGTGGTCAAGCACAATGAAAGGAAGTGCAGTGTTAAAGAACAATAACTCCATCTTGACTAATTACAGAGTTATTGCCCTTTATTACTTTTCCTTGTCCGGAACATAATTCGAAAACTACTGGTTGGTATTCAAAAAAACTTCATACAATGGTCAAGCACAATGAGAGGAAGTGTAGTGTTAAAGAACAATAACTCTATCTTGACTCATTTCAGAGTTATTGCCCTTTGTTACTTTAACTTGTCCAGAACATAATTTGAAAACTACTGGTTGGAATTCAATACAACTTCATACAATAGTCAAGCACAATGAGAGGAAGTGCAGTGTACAAGAACCATAACTCTTGTCTTGACAAATTACAGAGTTATTGACAAGAACAATATCTCTTTTTAGTTTGTTTGCAAGGTATTCTGTTACTACGAACTTCCTCAGTTTATAAAGCAGTCTTTTGGGGGTATTAATCACATTTAGTGATAGCTCTAGTTTTGCATAGGCTTTATGTAGGAAAACCTTTTAAATTTTCTCTGAAACCACAAGGCCTACAGCTTAGATATTTTGTATGTAGCATTGTCCAGTGGATCTCCACCAAGATTGTCCAAATTATGACCCCAGGGTCAAAATTGACCCTGTAGGGGGAGTCACTTAGTTTTACATATACTTAACAATGAAACACTTAAAAAATCTTCTTCTCTGAAACCACAAGGCCTAGAGCTTAGATATTTGGCATGTAGCATTGGCTAGTGGACCTCTAGCAAGATTGATCAAATTATGACCCCCGGGTCAAAATTGACCCTGCACAGGGGGTCACTTAGTTTTACATAGGCTTATATAGGGAAAACTTTAAAAAATCTCTGAAACCACAAGGGTTAGAGTTTAGATATTTGGCATGTAGCATTGGCTAGTGGACCTCTATCAAGATTGTTCAAATTAAGACCCTCGGGTCAAAATTGACCCTGCCCAGGGGTCACTTGGTTTTGCATAGGCTTATATAGGAAAAACTTAAAAAATCTTCTCTGAAACCTCGAGGCCTAGACATCAGATATTTGGAATGTAAAAATGCCTATTGGACATCTACCAAGGTTGTTCAAATTGTGACCCCCAGGTCAAAATTAACCCTGAGAGGGGGCTGGGTGGGAGGAAGGTGACTTGATTTCACATAGGGAAAACTTGAGAAAACAAGAAGGTCGACTGGCAGAAAATAGTCATTTGGAATGTTACTTACAGTACACGCAAGGTGTTTTTTCCAAATGTCACCCAGTCACCGCGACAAATTCATTCTGGGTGACCAGTCACGGTGACATGGTCGCCCTAAAAAGGTTTTGGTCACCTTTTTGGTTACGATGCGCTGAGATATGCGGTCGCGGTGATTCACGGTGGCTGGTTGCGGTGAATTGCGGTGACCAACTCCACTGAAATAAAGTATTTTACAATTATTTTATTAATTTATTGATGTACAAAATGTAGAAAACATCAATTTCTGTAAATACTTTTTATTTTTCATCTACGGTCTCTATTATTAGCACATCGTCGCCGTGGTATTTCTGTTCCGAATTGCCGCTCGAGTATCACTGTCTAAAAAACCATCATTTTTAGCTCGACTTTTCGAAGAAAAGGGGAGCTATCCTACTCGCGTCGGCGTTTGTGTCACACCTTGGTTAAGTTTTTCGTACCATCCCACTTTATTTCAAAACCATTGGAGGTATTGCTTTGAAACTAACCATACTTGTTTACCATCATGACCTACATCAACAGACAAGAGTTCATAACTCTGTCAAAGTTTTTGACAGAATTATGCCCCTTTTTTACTTAGAAAATACATTGAATATGGGTAAAATCCACATGTTACCTTAACCCTTTGAGATATTGCTTTGAAACTTTGAATGCATGTTAACATCATTACCCCCATCTGTAGGCAAGAGAAGGTAACTCTGTCAGGGATTTATTTTAAAAATTAAGGCCCTTTATCGACTTAGAATCTTGGTTAAGTTTTTTGTACCAGTCCACTTTTTGACTAAACTGTTTGAGATATTAATTTGAAAGTTGGCATACTTGTTAACCATCATGATCCCAAAACATGAGCAGGAGAAGATAATTCTGTCAAGGATTTTATTTGAATTATGGCCCTTTTTGACTTGGAAACTCAGTTAAAATTTTCATTCTTGTCCACTTGTTGACTTAACCATTTGAGATATTATTTTGGAAGTTGGAGTACTTATTTACCATCATGACACCTATCTGTAAGCAAGAGAAGATAACTCTGTGAAAATGTTTCTTGATTTGTACTTAGAAATTCCTAGTTAAAGTCTTGTGTGCCCTTAACTGTCAAAGTTTTGTTTTATAGGCAAGCACTAAAAAGTCGAGCGCGCTGTCCTACTGACAGCTCTTGTTAGATATAATTGTTTCAAAACGTTTTCTTTCCTACCTGATCTTATATTTATCACGTTTATGTAGATTTAAAATAATAATTCACATAAACAATGTGCCGTAATTGGGCAATCTTTTTTATTCCCAACTTGCCTTTTGTCAATCGCGGTGGGTGTGAAAAATATTGCCTGTAAAGGATGACATATTTAACTCAAAAAATTGTTTGCAAACCCAAGCTATTTGACACAATTACTTCTGAAAGATAACTGTCAATATTGAGTAAATATGCATATTTGTCTTAGGAGATTTTGAGTATCTCTCGTCTTACGAAAGTTCCAAATGTTGTGTTTCCAAAACACGATAACCTTCTGCTATATTTGGTGTACCGCAAGGTTCAGTTGTGAGACCTCTCCTTGTTGCGAATTATACTTTATATTTAATATTATAATTTCATACAGATCACACAAACAACCGGAATATTACGGAAATGCACATTAATAAAGAAATCCTGAATATCAAAACGAGTTGCTTGTTTGCAGTGTACTTTTTGTTTTGTCATTTACGATTGCCTCTAAATTTTTTTTCATTTTGCCAAATAAAGTTATTTTTACTACAAAGTGTTTACTGTATCAAAGATAAAGCAGCAGGTGCCGTGAGATCAAAGAATGCCGCAGCGATGCCCGGTTTCTTTGATCTTAGTGAGCACGTCGTGGTATTGAAAAGAAACAGTTTGAGACATTGACAATAGATCGATGTTTTGGATTATTAAATCATAAGTTTGGAATAGTTAAAGCAAGTTTGTTTTTTTAGATTGATTTTGTTGCCAGGGTTGTTTTACTCGATCCTTCAGTATGTTAGTTTGTTATGCGGCATCGTAATTAGATTTTATCGAAATTAAAAAGATTTGGGCATCAGGAAGTTTTGAAAAACAGCGAATTACAATTATTTTTTTATTGATAATTTAAAGTTGATCAGTAAAAAAAAACATATTCAAGTCTCGACCCGAATGTGGACACGGCGAAACACCGTGACCGGACACGCTAATTCGCGGTGACGGGGGGGGGGGCGCATCTGGGTGACCAAATTCGTGTGGTCACGATGGCTGGACATCGCGGTGATGGGTGACAATTGGAAAAAACACCTTGCGTGTACTATAGCAATGTGTAGTGGACCTCTACGAATTATGTTATGGTCTGTACCCCCAGTACGTACCGTAGAAGTCCCGAACCTTGGTATACCGGTTAAACCGTGCACCTCTACAAAGAATAAAGACCCCTGGACATAATTTTTTTATTTCCCCACTTTGGCGGAGGGGATATAGTAATTGGTTCCTCCAGTCTGTCACATTGTCTGGAGCACAACTATGAAAGTTTTCAGGGTAATTTAAACAGAAAATTTAGATGGAGTGTAGTGTACAAGGACCTTAACTCCGGCTTGTCCTATTGCTAAGGTTGGATATTGTGATCGCCTGGTGTCCGTCGTCTGTCAACACTTGACCTTGTGTATGCAATAGAGGTTGCATTTTTCATTGGATCTTTACGAAACTGTCGGAATGACTACTTGATGAAATTTAGGTAAAGTTGAATAAGGGTCATTTAGTCAAAATCTAGGTCACAGGGTCATATCATAGAAAAACCTAGTGTATTCAATAGAGGTTGCATTTTTCATTGGATTGCCTGATGAAATCTGTAAATGAATATGGGTCATGTAGGGTCACCTGAACAAATCATAGGGTAACCTTGTGTATGCAATAGAGGTTGCAGTTTTCATTTAATCTTCATGAAACTTGGTCAGTATGATTGCCTTGATAAATTGTAGGTCGAGGTTAAATGTGTAATTTTAGGTCAAAAGCTAGGTCGCCTGGGTCAAATCGTAGAAAAACCATGGTTTATGCAATAGAATGGAATTTTCATTTATCTTCATGAAATTTTTGTCAGTATGATTGTCTTGATCAAATTTAGGTAGAGTATGAATATAGGTCTATATCTGAGGTAAAAAGACTAAGCCACTTGGTTAAAAACTTTTGATGCCATAAAGGCGACATTTACAACCCAATCATGTAGCATTGTCTAGTGGACCTCTTCCAAGATTGTTCAAATTGTGACCCCTGAGTCAAAATTGACCCTGACATTAATTTCTACCGGATATGATGTATTTAATTTTTATGTCCAGTAAACCCGTTCATTTACCTATAAAATTACTTGAAGTGCCGCGATATTTCTCCACAAGCAAAGTCACTTCAGGCACTCGAAGTCATGCTATTTGTCTCTGAGTTACTCGCGCAAAGTGTGGAGTGAAAAACTCCACACTTCGCGTTTTTTGCATAATCCTAAAAGTTTGTTCAAATCATACCCCTTGGGTCAATATGGGCCCCGCCAAGGGGGTCACTTGTTTTACAAAGACGTATATAGGGAACCCTGTTTGGTATGTAAGATTGTCTTGTGGTCTTCCACCTACTTTGTTCAAATTATGCCTCTTGGGTCAAAATTTATGATCAGTATTGTTTTTGTCGAGCCGCTTGCGAAAGCTAGATAAAGTTGTCCAAATAGTGGAATGGTGTATGTGCGTGCCTCCTTCCAAGTTTAGTTTGTCCGGGCTGTAACTTGCCCATGGATCAAAGGATTCTTAAATAAATTGGCACAAATGTTCACCATCATGAGGCGGAGTGTCGTGCGCAGGAACGACGTCCTTAAACTATGTCTAAGGTCAAGGTCACACTCCCAGGTTAAAGGTCAAATTCCAAACTGACTGTCCAGAGCATATCTACTTCATGCATGGAGGGATTTTGATGCAACTTGGCACAAATGTTCACCAGAATGAGCTTTCATTGTTTTTATGCTCCCGTAGGGTGGCATAATAAAATACTATGTCCGTCTGTCCATCCGCATTTACATTTCAACGTGTCCAGGCTGTAACTTTGTCATGCATTGAAAGCCTTTGAAATAACTTGGCACAAATGTCTAGCACATCAAGACGAGGTGTTGCGTGTGCAAGACCTACGTCCCTACTTCAAAGGTCAAGGTAACACTTGGAGTTGGAAGGTAATGGAATCCTCTATAAATGCACACATTCATGTCCGGACTGCATCTTTGTCATGAAAATAACTTCGCACAAATGTCTGGCACATCAAGATGACGTGTTGCATTCAAGACCCACATCCCTTACTTAAAGGACAAGGTCTCACTTGGTGTTTAAAAGTAATAGAATACTGTATGCATGGTAACTCTGTCATGCATGGAAGAATTTTAAAATTACATAGCATAATTGCTGATCACATGGAGAGGACACAGACTATGAGATACCTCTATAGGGGGCATTCTTCACTTTTTAGGGACAACTCTTGTTAGAATTACTTCCCTTTGTTGTTAATATTATAGTATAAATATCTTATTACTGTTTGTAGAGAAAAATAGAGACCACTTTTCTGTGGTACAACCTGCATGTTACTCCAATATTTAGGTGTATTTTGACTAATCTGTACTTGGTAAGGAGTTGGCCCTTTTGACAGCTGGCGGGCTCGACATGTTGAACATGGGCATCTAGTTTGATCATGGGGTCAAAGATCAAGGTCGTAGTGCCCATATAATCAACAATTTATCTAAATAGGATGATTGGTCTTGCCGAGTAGGTCCCTGTTGTTTTTGGTGGTCAAAAGTAAAGGTCGCTATGACACTCGCAGAGAATCTTTTCCCCTCAAAATCTGTTAAATCCACAGTCTAAAAATTGCATAGGATGATTGGTCTTGCTGAGAGATGATCAGACTGTTTTTGAGGTCAGTTGGTCAAAAGGTCAGCGTCACAGTGACAGAATTTTGAAAATCTTTTCCACTCCATATCTGAGATCTACATCGTGAACAGTCTTGATGATCCTACTGTTTTTAGGGTTCAAGATCATGGTGTTATTTGTAAGCTTTTCTCTGATAACATTTCAAAAGATTTAAAAAAAGAAATGGTCTGTACAGTCTGGTCTTTTACTGGCAAATCTTGGTTGCTTATATCAGGAGGTCTTGATTATGAAAATTTGTTACATTTTGAATTATTTGTAATTCATGAGTCCTGTAGAGCCTAGTGTTAAGTTGTGAGGAGACGTGTATATTTAGTGAAAAGGCTCGGGACAAGGCAATATATAACCGAGTATTTGTTTTTGTTTGCAGTTGCGGCCAGCCCGGTCACATTTCTCGTGATTGTCCAGAAGAAAGGAGAGAAAGAGGTGGTGGTGGTGGTCGCCGTGGTGGTGGAAAGTGCTATGAATGTAATGAAGAAGGTCACTTGGCTAGGGATTGCCCAAACAAAGATTACAAAGATTAATTCATCTGTATTGAGCCATGCCAGCTAAAAGAGGAAGCACTGCATATATCGGTGCTTTGGCATGTTCAGATAACAATGTCGTGGGATTGAACGCGTGATGTGACTTTGGATGGTATCTCTTCTTACCGGAGGAGAAGTATGGATGTTGAGATGGGATGTTCAGTTACCACTGATGTTGTGTTAAATTCCAAGAAGAAATGCATTCATGTATTTTTTAATGTTTATTAAATTCTAGGGTGTTTGTTTTTGCAAATGGTAGAATCATGCGAAATGGCGAGATGGGTGGAAATTGGTGAAACAAAATTACACAAGTTTTCATAATGAAATAAAATTGGGTCTGGTGAACACTGAAATCTCGCCATTTGGAATGTAGAAATAATTACTCTTATTTGCTTTGTGAATGGTTAAATGCAATTTTCTTACTGGAGTTTGGTTACCAAATTGAATGAATAGTTCGGTATTAAGAAGGTTAAAAAGACAGAATAAAGGGCATGTTATTCCTCGAGTAATCAGGTTTAATAGGACCACTTGCACAATTTTTTAACTTTGTGTTTTTTCTAGATAGTAACGGTATTCATCAATTGAAAATTATTCAGTATTGAAATTTCTTTTCCTGGGATATGTATTTTTAAGTTCCAGGATCTTTTTGAATTTACTGATGTAAAATAAATATACTAAAAGTAAATATATTGATGTTCTATTCACTCTTGAACAATGTAGACATATTCATTTCTTTTATTGTCAAGTTGCTTTATCACAAAAAAGAATTGCCAAGAAGCCTTATATTATTAGCATGTACACTTGTTTAAAAAGTAAAGTTATGGAAGTGTTTGGGACAAATAAAGGTCTTTCCACCAGTAAGACATTTTCCTGGGTAAAATTACAGCTACTTGTCTATGTGGTCATTTGATTTAAAAGACCATCCATCAAAAAAAATCAATGAAATTGAATATCCATAGGTTTGCCATTTGTTGCAGGTAAAATAATTTTGGTTTTCAGAGAGTAAAATTGCATTTAATCATGTATATATATTTTGATCTTAACACTGTACCCATACTAAATGTTCGCAGATAACGAGGCAATAGGGTCCAAGTTGGATTTGCAGTGGCGTAGACGGTGGCAATTTTAAAGAAAAAAATGTTGGGGTTCCCACACGTTTGGAAAATTAAAATTAGTAATTTTATCATGGAACCTCAATAAATACTCTACAATTTCTGGAGAATTACTCTACAGTTTTAAGGGCAATTTTCCTTTAAAATGTCGTTTTGGACTTGCATGGCTGTTTTCTTTTCAACTTTAAAATGCTTGGTTATCTGTCCGTTTTTAATTATGTCGTGGAAACCTGAAAATTATCGTTGTTGGCTGAAGTCCGTTTGAACTCTGTATATAGTATTGTGTTCTTAATATCTAGAGGAGTATCAATCAAGTTGTTTTATAATGTTGATTACATGAAATAAATTCTACTGGATCAATTTTCTTGGGTTCCTATTATCTGGTATCGCCATGAAGTTAATTTGGTGACAATTATTTGTCATTCCAATTGATTAAAATTCATGATATGCACAAGGTTATTCTTCTATTAAATAAGAAAAAGTCGTTTGAAAGATATTGCTTATCACTGCGCAACATTTACTATGGATACAGTGCCCCGATACTCCGAAGAGGTGATGTTAGAGATTTTGGTTACAACTGTGGAAGTAATTAAAGGGTTGGGAACAGGTGTAAGGGTAGAAAAGTGTAGGTTAAATATACACAACTTGTGCCGATGGTGTATGTTAGAAATTCTGGATGCATTTAAGAGAAATCTGGTCCAGAAGGAGGTTCAAGTAATTTGGTTGTTGACCAGAAATGTTTGCATTGGTGAATTGAAACCAATGAAAATTTTAGTATTATGAGGAGACTCCAGCATGTGGGCAAGAGTCTAAGACGGTATATTGAGAGTCATTCTTGTTCATTTCATTTCATATCATAATTGCTCATGAATTCATTTGAAGATGCAAGACATAATGTAGTTTGTCACTAGAAAGGAGACCTGGCAGTGGTGCACATATTTCTAAAAGATGAAGGGGAAGGAAAGTGAGAATATAAAGGGTTAAAGCAAACATGTGCCTTGTATGGCCATGGTACCATTTTACTTAAATCACTGGAATTATGACTGGTTGATCTTTCATTTGAAATCCATTAGTATTATTTACAATACAATGTTTATGAAATATTTTTAACATTGCTGTATAAAGTGTTCTAACATCATGGGTTTAAAATGGAAGCCTGATCCTGCCTTTTAAAATGTTTCAATGTAGTATTTTCACATGTTCTACTCTGAATTTGGAAATTTTTTCAACCTTGTTCCGCTTAAAAAGTTCAGGTTAAAATTATAATCCCAACTTTCCTTTCCCTTCAAGTCTTTAAAAAGATGTGCACAGTGTTTTTGTTTGTGATGCTATCACATATTTGAATAAGTGAACTGGTAGATGGCTACTGGTTTAAGATTCTATATTTTTTTTTAATTTACGTTGAAAGTTTGGATTAGGTGCAGATTATTATTCTACATGCAATCTAGATTAGAAAACCCTTTTTTCTGGCATACATTCCTTATCTTCACATTGAGCCTCTATGCTGAGGGTGAATGTTTTTGTATTGTTGTATATTTAAGCTGTACAGCAGGTGAGCAGAACTGTCGGATAGCCTCTTGTGAAAAAAGTTTTGTACATTTTAAAAAGGCACTTGAGAGGTTAGTGTATTCAGATGTGTAAAGAAAATGATGAATTTAGATTGTATGTAGAATAGATAGATCTGCTGTGTTCTCATTAAGGCAGCTCACGTTTCAAGGAGGTTTAGAAAGGGGATTTGTTGTACAGTATATCTTGACTGTAGTTTATTGATGCTTTTGTTGTTTTGCTTTGTTTACCAGTTTTATAAGGAACCAGAAATATTTTTACAGTCTTATTTTTGGGGAAGAAATAGGATTTTTATTTTAATGTAAAACAAAATTCACTTAGTTGAGACAGAGTGGGCTTGCACTAAAATTTTGCTACCCAATTCAAGCCTGCTAGTTTTTGAAGCAATTCTGAAGTAGCATTTGTGGCCAAGCTTATGTGTAAAACTTGCTATATATTTGGTAATCAAAAAGGTTGAAACCTTATAAAATGCAAAAATTATTATGAAAGATTGTCAAGTTTTATTTGCGAGGTAAATTGTAATCAGTTTTAAGAATAAATAGGGAAAAAAATGGTTCAGTGTTTTTGCATTATTATACTCCCAGAAACGAAATTGGAGTAGAGGGGTATATATACAAGTCGCCTGTGGAGGGGTGTTGCTCCATTGCATTTTTCTAGTCTGGTGCACAACTTGAGACTACAGGTTTGAATTCAATACAACCTATGAAATGGTCCAGCACAAGAAGGTGAAATGTACAAGAGCCATATTTCTATCTTGTCAGAAGTTCTTCTCCTTGTGTGGAGTGTAACTTAAAAACTATTGGTTGGAATTTAATACAATGGCCAAGTACAATGATGAAGTGCAGTGTACAAGAACCTTGGCTCACCGGGCGCAGTGCCAAAGGGAGCCATTGGAATCGCCTGTTGTACATTTATTGACATTTTCCTTCTTTGAAACCATTGGACCAATGATGATGAAACTTCGCAGTGATGTTCCTGTTTCATTCAAATCGGTTCAGAGTATACACTCTAGTCCATTTAGATAGGCTTGTATCAACATGCCACGACTTCTTTAATCGATATTGTCCCGATGTGGTTTTAAAAGTGCCTTGCATTTAGGCAGGCAAATGCATGTGCAAAAGACGCAAAGCTGGATGGACATACAAGAATGACCCTTGGCCAGTAACATTTCCTGTCTGCTCCATATCTTCTTTACCTCCAAGGGTTTTGATGAAACTATGGTCAGATGTTGACCTCGAGACTGCAGAACAAAAGGGCAGGTAACACTGCCTCGAGGTTGTCCGTGCGGTCGAAGGTTTAAGTCTCGACAGTTCCTGTCCCCACAATATTTCCTTAACCCCTTGAAAGATTTTGATGAAACTCCCACAGCTTCAAGGTCACAATTTAGTTTAAAGGTCCGAGTCTTTGCTTGAAGGAGTTTGATTAACTGGTCAGATGTGCAGAACAAATGGGTGTGTCGTGATGGCTTAAGGTCACAAATTAAGGTAGAGTGTTTGATTTTTGGAACTCGAAGCTCCAGTCAAATGTTTGTTATTCCAAGACTATGAGCATAACCCATGATCTGGTCTTGTTGGGTGAAGGTCTTAACTTGAGGTCAAGAAGATAATTTTGGAAATCCTGTCCGCTCCATTGAAAAGGGTTTGATGAAGCTTTGTAGAGATGAGCTCTATCCAGCTTATCTGCAGAATTCTTGACTTGTATGGCAGTCCTGACATTGTACCTTGCGAGACAGCAGAAGTAACCTCTTGCCTGAAACCAGCATCTTACTGCAGACAATATAATGCCTTGGTGTTTAACCCCATTCGCCCACCAATCAAATCGCTCCAGATTTTCAAATAAACGTCTTCTTTTTTTAGCTCACCTGGCTACGCCAGGGTGAGCTTTTCTGATCGATGATTGTCCGTCGTCCGTCAACATTTTGATTCAAATGACATCTCCTCTGAAACCTCTAGGCCAATGTTGATAAAACTATGCAGGAATGTTCCTTGCATGAAGCTCTACCAAAATTGTTCAAAGAATTCCATTCCATGCAGAACTCTGGTTGCTAGGGCAACAAATAGGAAAAACTTTAAAAATCTTCTCTGAAACCACAAGGCCTAGAGCTTAGATATTTGGCATGTGGCATTGTCTAGTGGACCTCTACCAAGATTGTTCAAATTATGACCCCCGGGTCAAAATTGACCCCGCGCGGGTGGGCCCTTAGTTTTTGCATAGGAATATATAGGGAAAACTTTAAAAATCTCTGAAACCACAAGGCCTAGAGCTAAGATATTTAGCATGTAGCATTGTCTAGTAGACCTCTACCAAGATTGTTCAAATTATGAGCCCCGGGTCAAAATTGACCCCACACCGGGGGTCACTTAGTTTTGCATAGGAATATATAGTAAAAACCGGGGGTCACTTAGTTTTACATAGGCTTATATAGGGAAAACTTTAAAAATCTTTTTCTCTGAAACCACAAGGCCTAGAGCTTAGATATTTGGCATGTAGCATTGGCTAGTAGACCTCTTTAAAGTTTGTTCAAATTATGCCCCTTGGGTCAAAATTGACCTTGCCCGGGGGGAATCATTTGTTTTACAAAGGCGTATATAGGAAAACTTATTTGGTATATAACATTATCTAGTGATCTTCCACCAGGCAAGTGGACTTGTACCAAGGTGAGCGATATAGGGCCATCTTGGCCCTCTTGTTATTGAAACTACCTACTGAAATCACGTAATTCATGAAGAGTTCGCTCTAAATAGAAAGCACTTTAGCTCCGCCTACAATCACGGACCTATATACACTGGTATATGTCGGTGGCTATGCAAAAGATCAAGTGAGGTTAAACACTAAGTAAATTGAGTTTATTAAGTCAAATTTTAACAAGAAACCCCGGTCGCTCTCCCTTTGGGTTTCATAATTGTTAAAATTTGACTTGCCTAAAAAAAAATGTTTGTTTCAGGTTTCATTCCCTCCAAAAATAGGGTAGGTAGGTAGGGAAATTTTTTTTTTCTTTTTGAATTTTTTTCATTCTCAAGCAAACCAAATTCAACAGATTTTAATGAATTTATGCTTTAAAATATTAACTCGCAAAAAATGTTCTAGGGTCGGGGCAAAAAAATAGGGTAGGTCGGGAAACCTGAAACAAACATTTTTTTTTTACGCCTAACTTATACATAATGAGTCGCCATATAAACTTGTATAGCTTTGCTACAGTCTACATGACTTTGAAATTGCGCATTAAAGGAACTGGCCAATTTCCCAATGCTTCAATTGATCTGATCATTCAATACTGACAGGACCGAGAGCTGCATTTGGTGCAAGGGGTGGGCACAACAGTTCTGACCTGATATGGACTTCGTGACTCTTGGGCTTTTTCAGACGTTTGTATCAATTGCAGACTTGTTGAAATTGTGCTGATTTATAATAAACAAATTGTTTTTCAGTTAAAAACAACTTGATAGCTCATGCAAGTTAAATTCACAATTCTTTAGAATTATGCTTTTCTTTGAGGATGGATGATTGTCAGTCCGTCTCTTAACTTGTACTTCAAATGGCATCTCGTCTGAAACCACTGGGCCAATATTGATATATCTTGTCAGGGATGTTCCTTGAATGAAGCTCTACTAAAATTGTTCATGTTTTCCATTCAATCGGGGGGAAAAACTTTTAATATCTTTGTAATGTGTTCGAGTAGTCTCAATTTTCTCCATAAGCATGCAGCATTGTCTTGCTTTGGCTTTAAAAGAAAAACTTTTAATTTTTATTTACATTATTTCAAAACCATCGGAGGTATTGCTTTGAAACTTACCATACTTGTTTACCATCATTATCTCCATCCACAGATGAGAGTTCATAACTTTGTGATGGTTTTTTTGTAAGAATAATGCCCCTGAAGGGTGGCATTTGAAAATCTCCGCGTCTGCTGTGCCCGGGCTGTAACTTGTCATGCATTGAAGGATTTTAAAATAACTTGGCACAAATATACAGCACATTAAGATGTGTCGCGTGCAATGTCCATGTCCCTACCTCAAAGGTCAAGTGAAAGAGTCCTGTATATCTGCGCACTTCTGTGTCCAGACTAACCTTTTCATGCAATGAAGGATTTTAAAATAACTGCACAAATGTTCAGCACATCAAGACGTCGTGTTGTGCAAGGCTCATGTCTATTCCTCAACGGTCAAGGTCACACTAAGAATTCGAAAGTAATAGTATCCTGTACAACTTAACACAAATGTTTAGCACATCAAGACAACATGTTGCATGCAAGACCCACATCCTTACCTCAAAGGGCAAGGTCACACTCAGAGTTTGAGATGAATAGAATCTTGTATATATGCACACATTCATGTCCGGACTATAAATTTGTCATGTATTGATTGAATATAAAAAACTTTGCACAAATGTTAAGCACATTAAGATGATGTGTCGCATGCAAGACCAAGGTCCCTACCTCAAAGGTCAAGGACAACATTGAGTGTTTAAAGGTTTTGCAATACTGAATGCATGGTAACCCTGTTGTGTTGAAGGATTTTAGAATTACATGGCACAATTGTTGAGCACATGGAGAGGACACAGACTGTGAGACACCTCTTTCGGTGGCATGTGTCACTTATGAAGGTTGGCTTTTGTTATACCCCCAAAACGAAGTTTAGGGGGGTATATAGGAGTCACCCGGTGGTTGGTCGGTCGGTCGGGCGGGCGGTCTGCTGCATTTTCCTTGTCCGGAGCATAACTTGAAAACTACTAGTTGGAATTCAATACAACTTCATACAATGGTCAAGCACATTGAGAGGAAGTGCAGTGCACAAGAACTATAACTCCATCTTGACTAATTACAGAGTTATTGCCCTTTGTTACTTTTCCTTGTCCGGAGCATAACTTGAAAACTACTGGTTGGAATTCAATACAACTTCATACAATGGTCAAGCACATTGAGAGGAAGTGCAGTGCACAAGAACCATAACTCCATCTTGACTAATTACAGAGTTATTGCCCTTTGTTACTTTTCCTTGTCCGGAGCATAACTTGAAAACTACTAGTTGGAATTCAATACAACTTCATACAATGATCAAGCACACTCAGAGGAAGTGCAGTGTACAAGAACTATAACTCTATCTTGAGTATTTACTGAGTTATTGCCCTTTGTTACTTTTACTTGTCCGGAGCATTACTTGAAAACTACTGGTTGGAATTCAATACAACTTCATACAATGGTCAAGCACATTGAGAGGAAGTGCAGTGCACAAGAACTATAACTCCATCTTGACTAATTACAGAGTTATTGCCCTTTGTTACTTTTCCTTGTCCGGAGCATAACTTGAAAACTACTAGTTGGAATTCAATACAACTTCATACAATGATCAAGCACACTCAGAGGAAGTGCAGTGTACAATAACTATAACTCTATCTTGAATATTTACTGAGTTATTGCCCTTTTTTACTTTTCCTTGTCCGAAGCATAACTTGAAAACTACTAGTTGGAATTCAGTACAACCTCATACAATGGTCAAGCACATTTAGAAGAAGTGCAGTGCACAGGAACCATAACTCCATCTTGACTCATTACAGAGTTATTACCCTTTGTTACTTTTCCTTGTCCGGAGCATAACTTGAAAACTTCTGGTTGGAATTGAATACAACTTCATACAATGGTCAAGCACAGTGAGAGGAAGTGCAGTGCACAGGAACCATAACTCCATCTTGACTAATTACAGTGTTATTGCCCTTTGTTACTTTTCCCTGTCTGGAGCATTTTTCGAAAACTACAAGTTGGAATTCAATACAACTTCATACAATGGTCAAGCACAATGAGAGGAACTTCTAAGAACAATATCTCTTTTTAGTTTGTTTGCAAGGTATTATGTTACTACGAACTTCTTCAGTTTATAAAGCAATCCTTTTGGGGGTATTAATCACATTTAGTGATAGCTCTAGTTTTACTTAGAAAATACACGTTTTGTACATTGAATATGGGTAAAATCCACTTATTGCCTTGACCCCTTGAGATATTGCTTTGATACATGGACTTGTTTGCATCATTACCCCCCATCTGTAGGCAAGAGAAGGTAACTCTGACAAGGATTAAAAAAAAATAAGGCCCTTTATTCACTTAGAACCTCTGTGAAGTTTTCATACTAGTCCACTTTTTAGCTCGACTATTCGGAGAATATGGAGAGCTATTACAGTCACTTGTGTGTCGGCGTCGGCGTTGCTTCTTTGGTTAAAGTTTTGCCTGCTAAGTACTATCATGCACATATCTCAGTAACCACTTATGATATTGACTTGAAACTTTGTTCATGTCTTTAGGGGTGTCATACAATCAAGGCAGATAACTCTTGAAAAAATTTAGTACAAATTATGGCCCTTGTTTGACTTTGAAAATTTGGTTAAAGTTTTGCCTGCTAGGTACTATCATGCACATATCTCAGTAACCACTTATGATATTGACTTGAAACTTTGTTCATGTCTTTAGGGGTGTCATACAATCAAGGCATATAACTCTTGAAAAAATTTAGTACAAATTATGGCCCTTGTTTGACTTTGAAAATTTGGTTAAAGTTTTGCCTGCTAGGTACTATCATGCACATATCTCAGTAACCACTTATGATATTGACTTGAAACTTTGTTCATGTCTTTAGGGGTGTCATACAATCAAGGCATATAACTCTTGAAAAAATTTAGTACAAATTATGGCCCTTGTTTGACTTTGAAAATTTGGTTAAAGTTTTGCCTGCTAGGTACTATCATGCACATATCTCAGTAACCACTTATAATATTGACTTGAAACTTTGTTCATGTCTTTAGGGGTGTCATACAATCAATGCAGATAACTCTTGAAAAAATTTAGTACAAATTATGGCCCTTGTTTGACTTTGAAAATTTGGTTAAAGTTTTGCCTGCTAGGTACTATCATGCACATATCTCAGTAACCACTTATGATATTGACTTGAAACTTTGTCATGTCTTTAGGGGTGTCATACAATCAAGGCATATAACTCTTGAAAAAATTTAGTACAAATTATGGCCCTTGTTTGACTTTGAAAATTTGGTTAAAGTTTTGCCTGCTAGGTACTATCATGCACATCTCAGTAACCACTTGTGATATTGACTTCAAACTTCGTTAATGTCTCTAGGGGTGTCACACAGTCAAGTCAGATAACTCTTGTATAAATTTAGTACTAATTATGGCCCTTGTTTGACTTTGAAAATTTGGTTAAAGTTTTGCCTGCTAGGTACTATCATGCACATATCTCAGTAACCACTTATGATATTGACTTGAAACTGTTTTAATGTCTTAAGAAGTGTCACACAGTCAAGACAGATAACTCTTGTTTAAATTTAGTGCAAATTATGGCCCTTGTTTGACTTTGAAAATTTGGTAAAGTTTTGCATGCAAGGTACTATCATGCACATATCACAGTAACCACTTATGGTAGTTATATCAAACCTTGCAATAGTGTTCAGGGTAAATTTTGTATCAAACAATTAATTTACCAAAAATTAAATCTATAGTTATAGATTTTGACTTTTTTTATGATTCAACTTTCCTAGTTTATACTTAATAGTTAGCAGAATTTTGTTTTGCTATTACACTGATAAAAGTTTTGTTTTATTAGCAAACACCCACAATAGTCGAGCGTGCTGTCTTATGGACAGCTCTTGTTGACTGAACTGTTTGAGATATTACTTTGAAAGTACCATCATGATCCCAAATGTTGGCAGGAGGTGAAATAGAAATACAAGTTAAAGTCTTGTGTGCAACTGTGCCATAGTATTTAGGGATATAAAGCAATTAAGTTTGATAATCTTGCTACTTTTGACCCTCGTTTATACAGATCCTTGTTTTGCCTTTTACTGCCAAAGTTTTGTTTTACTGGCAAGCACTGAGAAAAGGTGAGCGTGCTGTCCAACTGAAATGTATAAATGTTAAGCTCTATCATATCAGCAGATAATGTTTGACTACAATAATATGTATAACACAGGTTTATACCTATATACATGTATCTCCTGTCTTTATCAAGAAAATGTTACATTCTGAATTTGACCCTTCTGCTATGACCTTTATGTTTTACAGTTGTTTCACAATAAGCTAAAAGTACATTCACAGCTCAATGCCGAAGACAGTTAACTTCTATGTAAAAATCCTGATAAATGGTATGAAACGGCATATCTTTAGATAATTCAAATTCAGATCATGATTTTTCCAACAATTTACTAATTGCGTCAATATAACAGCAACCATGTCCGGACATTTTGAAAACAGTGTTTACATCACCCTGCACAGAGTGCTGGAGTGAGCTATATATGCATTGGAATCGCTCAACGTCTGTTGTATGTGTTGCGAGTTGTCTGTTCATTATACCCCCAAAACGAAGTTTAGGGGGGTATATAGGAGTCACCCGGTGGTTGGTCGGTCGGTCGGTCGGTCGGGCGGTCTGTTGCATTTTCCTTGTCCGGAGCATAACTTGAAAACTACTAGTTGGAATTCAATATTACTTCATACAATGGTCAAACACATTGAGAGGAAGTGCAGTGCACAAGAACCATAACTCCATCTTGACTAATTACAGAGTTATTGCCCTTTGTTACTTTTCCTTGTCCGGAGCATAACTTGAAAAGTACTAGTTGGAATTCAATACAATTTCATACAATGATCAAGCACAATCAGAGGAAGTGCAGTGTACAAGAACCATAACTCTATCTTGAGTATTTACTGAGTTATTGCCCTTTGTTACTTTTCCTTGTCCGGAGCATAACTTGAAAACTACTAGTTAGAATTTAATACAATTTCATACAATGATCAAGCACAACCAGAGAAAGTGCAGTGCACAAGAACCATGACTCTATCTTGACTCAT
>JAFMSR010000008.1:12412035-12438971 GCA_022818135.1 Saxidomus purpurata
TATGATACAAGAAGGCCAAATTGGCCGTATATCGATCACCTGAGACCTACATATGTGACCAAACTTCAACTCTAAACAATTGATCATAAACACAAACATTTTGTTTCACCTTGACAAGACGAACATTCTGACCAATTAATATGATGATCGGGTTGTAAATGTAACCTTGTGACCTAGTTTTTTACCTTAGATGACCCATATTCGAACTCAGTTAAGTTCCACGAAGATCCAATGAAAAATGCAACCTATATTATGTAGACAAGGTTTTTCTATGATTTGACCCATGACATAGTTTTTGACCCATAATAACCCCAAATTCAACCTCGACTTAGATTTCATCAAGGCAGTCATGCTGACCAAGTTTGATGAAAATCCAGTGATAAATGGAGCCTCTATTGCATTACACAAAGTTAAGTGTGGACAGACAACAGACAGACAGATGACGGACACCAGGTGATCACAATAACTCACCTTGAGCATTTCATACTCAATAGAGCTAAAAATTATAAATTAATGTGCAAGGAATTTACAGAAACAATACAGTGAAAATTAAACTGTTAACACCAACCTGGCCTGCGGGGACTAGGGGATCGGCTGCGACGTGTTGGGCTCACTGAGCGAGAACGGGATCGGGAACGGGGACCTGGACTCACTGAACGAGAGCGATTTGGGCTACGACTTCTTCTTGACTGTGAAGTAAAATTACAGATCACTGATAAATTACTTCTTACCATTGGAGCCCAACTATTTGAAAACTTCAGTATTATGAAGCCCGATATTTTTACAAACTGTATAATACACATTTTAAAGTCTGTGAATATGTAAAAATATATATAGTGATGCTATTTGCTTTGTTAGTAAAATATGTCTGGGAATATATAACATAGGTCTCATACAAGCACTGTAACAGGAACTATACCTCAGTCATCATGTAACACCTAGTAGGGATTCTGTTGGATATATAAGATAATTTTTGCCTTATGTTTTCATGAAACAGTTTTAAAAGCTATAGGGTAGAATGATCAATTTGATACATATAAAATGTAATTTAATGTCTTGCAAAAGTATTAACAAAGAAAAGCTGTAAATGAAAGAATAAGTGCAATGAAAGTGATTTACCACAGATCACCACATAGGAAAATGGAAGAATAATGCCCAAACTTTACTATAATTTAGTATTTAAAAAAAGAAAACATTTTTTAAATGAGAAAGGCAGTGGTCCAGATGACATGGACAACAGTGGTACAATAAACAAAACATAACTTTCATTCAAGGACACAACTGGTTGATGATGCAAAAAGTAGAAGTATGTTTAGTGTCACATTCTGTCTCAAGCTGTATGTAATGTGTTTTATACAAGCTTTATATCAAAGCTACTGAGCTCTCAAGGGAAACAGTCTATGAACAAAAGAAAGAATCTCTACATTAAATGATCAGAAAAGAAGTGACATTGTGATGACTGACCCATAATGGCTGAAAATGTGAAACTTGAATGTGAATAAAAACACCCTAAATGAATTGTACAACTTCATATAAAAAGTGTATACCAATTTGTTGTGCCTTTTCACATTGTGCTAAATAAAGTATTTTCATTATTTGATGTACATTCATAGCCTGATTCTTGTCATTAGAATATATATACTAATTTATTTATTCTCTCATGCCAAACAAGTTCTTACAACTTAGACTAATCACTCTGAGACTGATTCCAGATGGAATCAACCTCAAAGAGAGAGAGGCATTCATAGAAGTTAGAATGCATAACTCCTTTTCCAAAGGCAGGTAAAATTAGCCAAAATGAGAAATCTTCCAAAGAACAAGATGAAAGTTAACATTATACATCCAAAATTTGTATCAAGAATCACTTTTATGTACAGTTAAAAAATTACCAGGTGAATTAGTCATACGGAATATTTGTCTTAAAATCATTTAATCTTTCAAAATTTAATTGGTTCAAGGATACACAACCCTGTTACTTTACCATACAAATTTCTTCTAATAAATGTAACAAAGGAATATACAGACAAATCATTGCTACGCATTGAAAGTTTATTTATGGTCATTTTGAAGGTACATACTGGTAGTTACTAATGTGTTACATACCAATGAGGCGCCTCTTCTGGTACAACACTCTCCCTTCATTCTACAGCAGGCCCCTTGCTGTAGGGCTGGCCAGATGTGGTGGTTTACCAGAGGTGCAGTGTACTCGGAGTCATAGCTGCGGCGGTATCTACAAATGTGACAAAATACTAAATAAATATCATTAAATTGTGACCAGAGGTTTCTGGGTTAAGAGCGCACATGAATTCTTGTGCCCCTGTGACCTTGACCTTTTACCTAGTGACCCGAAACATGGACCATGCACAACTAGGCATAGTACTTATCACTTCTGTAAAATATCATTAAATTGTGACCAGAGGTTTCTGGGTCAAGAGCGCACATGAATTTACTATCTCGTGCCCCTGTGACCTTGACCTTTGACCTGAAACATGGACCATGCACAACTAGGCATGGTACTTATCACTTCTGTTAAGTATCATTAAATTGTGACCAGGGTGTTTGAAGATTAAGTGTCCACAAGATTCCGTCTACAGACAGACGGACAGACAGACAATGTGAATCAAGTAAATGTATACCACCCCCTTACACTTTGTGGGGGTATAATTAGTATAAATACGAAGTGCCAATCAGAAATGATGTTACATCAGTGGTGCATTAAAATGAACAATCAATGGAAAATAGATACTGCGGTAAATCCTGAAACTTTGTTACCAAGATCAGAATTATCCAAGGGCTGACTTCTCAACTGTCATATCTGCTACTATTTTTATACACACAACAGTTTAATCAGGTCAGCTCTCAACTTACAAACATGCCTTAGATACAAGACCTTGATAATAACAAAGATATTAAATTAGAATGAGCATTGATAAATAAAATTGAGCAACTATCATTCTAATGACTTTCTTTGATTCTCCTTTTATTTAATATAAAAATAATCTATTACTCAACTTGCTGTTCAAATTAAATAGCAACGTACTTGGTATCATCGTAAAGTTCTGCCTTTGATGACACGGCAATATCAAGTGGATGAGCAAGGGCACTCATCTGCCAGGCAACCTTGACACACTCCCGGATAAATGGCTGTATTACGGCAAAAGAGCTGTCTAGTACGCAGATGCATGGGTTCACATTCATCTTGCGAATAACATCCTGAAAATATACATTTCAGTGCAAATTAACCAATAGTTGCTTGCCATACTGTAAAACACTCCCTTTAAATTCCATGTAATTACAAGTTCAGACTGCTTTGGCTGCAAAGGTAGAATTGCTTGCCAACTGTGTAAAATATCTAAAACAGTGATGGAAGCACAACACAACTTCAAGCATTTCAAAAGTTAGGTCCTGGCCCTTTATTCTCGAAGAAAGAAAATGCATAAAAATATACCTGAAGAAAACAGCTGGACTGCAATTATAAATAAGTAGTAACTAGATACAAGTTAAATGATAATTTTTTTATTTAGATTGTTTATAGTCCCTGGGATTCCTACCAGGGTGAACTTGCCAAGACCCCAAGATGAATCCCATGCATACTGGTTCCTAACAAAATTTGAAGATAGGGAGTTTTGTTTTACCTTACTGCAATACCCAGTCAGTTTTGTGCAAATATTAGGTTAAATGATATATTTGCAGTCTTAGAAACAAGTTAACCTAATGTGAGTTGGTGTACTTCAAACTTTTAACATTGGTTGTGACCTAGCTATAACACAGCTAAATAAATTTGATATTAATTATGTTTGGCAAAAAAAGATAGTATTTTATTTGGAAAGCAAATTATCTGAAAGTTGTTGAAAAGAAAAGTATGAAGGCATTAAAAGTTGTTATTTACAGTGTAAAGTTAGCAAGACTTGAAGAATTACCAAAGCCATAACCATTGACTTATTTTGAAATAAGTGATGGATCACAACAAAAAATGCTTGGTGACCCATGCATTCAGTGGTAAATAACAAGTACAGGTTAATTAATCATTCCAAAGTTCCAACAAACGCACAATGTTATAGAAGCCCTGAAACCATCTTCTTTAAATCTTACCATGCTACTTCAATTTAGACATTATCATTAATTGTTCAAAGGGCAGCTCACTAAAATTTACTCATAAAAAAACAACCAGTGCAGATCATGATCAGACCTCATATATGCGGAGGCCGATCATGATCTGCACAGGTCACTTTGCCACCTGCAGAGTAAGAGTTGAATCAATAGTGCCTTGCAGATGGGAGCAGTGTGTGTGTGTGTGTGTCACTAAATCAAGATTGTATAATGTTTATCTGCAAGCAAGGAGAGTGTGACTGATGCACATACCCAGATACTAACTGTACCAAATCCATTTAATGTCTGTAAAGTCAAGAATAATCAATATTGTTAAAGGTATATTATATAACAAGAGCACCGCCTACAGGTGCCAGACTTTCGTCTGATTTTATCCTTTTACAGTTTATTCATTATCATTTTTTAAGTAACAGTGTCCTTGACCTTGACCCAAAACACAATCCCACAAAAGGTTTTCATAAATAACTATGAGACACTAAGTTTGGTCACAATTATTCAATTGCAACTGAAGATGTTGTATTTTCCCCATTTTTCTATTTGTAGAAAAAAATCCTGGACCTTGACCCCATGAGCCCCAAACACAATTCAAATAAAAGTCTTTATTTATATGTATTAAACAAATAATAATTTAGTTATCAACATGGCGATGGTAAGGATCGAACACAGGGCACTTTGATCCTGAGGGGATCAAAGGGCCCCAAGTTCAATCACAATCCAATTACCAATCACAATCCAATTAAAGATATTCATAAATACTTCCTATACACTATTAAAGTAAGTTTGGTTGCATTATGTTCACTGTTACAAAAATATTGCGCGTGTAAACTTTTCTAAGTTAAGAAGGGGCAATAATCCAGTCAAACTATATCACCGGGTTATGTTACTTGTAAATATCTTCCTTGATTTTATTGTACATTTGATAATGAAGAAGTATTTCAAGTTTCAAAGTAATAGCTTTGATAGTTTGCATGTAAGTGACCTAAATGAAAAACTGCTGAAGAAGTGCGCTGATGATCAGACATGTTATGTTAGTTATATATTAGATAAAGTTGAGTTATAAATGGTGCATTTTAATAAAAGATTAGCATTTTAAATGCAAGATTAACATTTCAAAGGTTTGCGAATTCGGCCATACATTAGGGTTCTCAAACATTCATGTCTGAGTTAGCGATCTCTTGGGCGTTCAGATGTTCGTTACAGCCCCATGAATTACCTCCCTTTAACTATCTATTCTATATTGTAGAACATAACCAGTGATGTAACGGCGTAAAACACTGTGTAAGCTAATTTCAAGAAACTATAAGAGTTTTTCACAAAGTGAAAAATCTGAACACAGTGCTTAGGCTTTTCATACCCAAAGACTAATGGTTCCCTGTCCATTTAATATCTGCAGGTATAAATCTTTGAAATATCTTTTTTTATATTAATAAAATTTTGATCTTTTCACATAATTACCGGTATAGTGTACTACAAATACAAGCAAATGATAAATACATTATCAGTTCACATCAAACACAAATCAGCACTGTCCACATGTAAACACACAGCCACAGTTCTTGAAAGCATTATTCACAAACATGGTAACAGTGTTCTGAAACTGGAGTGTGTACTTACAGAAACCATTCCTGGAGCATCATAAAGGTCAACATTTCGGTTGATATAGTCTTGTACAGCTTCCTCTAGGGTTTCTGGACCAGTGTGGGTGATGGCAAGATTGGAACGTACCTTCATCTTGAACTGACGGAAAGCAGTCTTTGCAACATTGAAGGACTCCTGTTGGCAAAAAATAGACAAATAAAATTCTTAAATCAAATATCAAAGGTTCTATTGACACAGCAATGATTAAGATACAATTTTTTCTACACTTATGATATTTTATCACAAGCCCAACTGATAGTGTTTGATATTTTATGATGGTAACCTGTCTATCTCAATGTCTGTACACTGGAAATGTAGACTGCGTATCTATCAGCAACAGGGAACCCTGGCAATAAATATAACTTACCTTACAGAGTCCTAGTAATGAATATTTCTTACCTTGACAGCTTCAAATATGATCCTCTGCTGGTCCTCGTGGGTAGCACAGCACTGCCTGAGAGTATCCATGGCATCAAGGCGGTCCTGAGAGAACATGTCATTCCAGCGTGAGATAAGATTTGTCTCTCTTACACGCTGGACAGGGTCGTCATAAGACAGTGGAGAGCTGACACGAGGTGTGTACCGGTACTTGGTCAGGGAATCTAGGGTGTCACTATAACAGATAACAGCAAACTGGTTATTCAATAAACAATGAAAGGTCAAGGTAAGCTGTGTTGGATTTAATTCTGTTTCAACAGAATCCCAATAAAGCAACAGCAGCCCAATTTATAAACCATAGTTTTGCAAAACAACATAAGTTAAAGATGAAAGATTCCAAAAGCTGTTTTCAGTCAAATTTATAATTTTTTGCAGAGTGAATATTATATTTTCTATTTCAGTGTTTTGTCTTACATTGTCACTACCCTGGAACAATTGTTTCTCTATAAAACATTAACTCTATTCAGATTTTAACACTGTGGTTGACTTACTGGCTTTATTAATCTAAGTTAGTTGTGATATAAAGCTGGATATATATTTTTTTCTGTGAAGAAATTCGGTTAATGAGACCAAACTATTTAATAATTAATGAGTACAAATAAATGGAAACACTTGGGGGAAACATTTTGGAGTTGTACCTACCTGACTGTTACTGTCAGAACCAGTTTTCATACTTAACAAAGAATGGAAGCCCAGTTGTCATTAATGATAACATAACTGGGCTAAACTAAACTTATAATTAATATTTTGTTCAGACAGTTTTATACATAAACTATTTCATATGGAGAAAGGTCCATGATTCTACAGGCTTTAGTTATTTAGTTGCACGTGACCACAAATATTCTTGCAAGTTACATGTAACACATTCCCACCATTAGCTTAAAGAACTTTTTGAAAATAGGACCTCAATAATCTTTTTTGTTCCTCACAATTTGCATAGCAACAAAGAACTAAATGGCTGCTTTTAGACACAAACAGATGTCACCCCAAACTATTCTTTGAGATGACTAGGCCTAGCCTAGACTTATTACTCAAATATCAGGTTAAAATATCAACTCCTCTTCATGTGATGAACATTTGTGCCAACTTATTTCCAATCACGAAATACTGAGTCACAACAATTTTTAAAAGACAAACTGACATTCATGCAAAAACAGTGTATGTTCTCTGCAATATATCTCCTTACAGCAGGGAGTTGAGGCGTGTGTTTGACCTAGACGAATATTTTTTGCACTTTACTTGTTGTAAGTCTGAACTACCGTACTGGAGAAATGTATTTTGTTGGATGCAAGACATTTAAGAGTCTACACCAAATGTCATTGAATTCTATTTATCAGTTTCAATAAAACTGTCTCAGATGGGCATAAAGGGGGACGATACCAACACAATAGCTCTCTGCCTTCATTGGTGGGAAACAAACAACAGTTCTTTGTCTTTAGACAGCTGACAATGAGTGCACTAACTACATAATTATGAGCACATCATAAAAAAAAATTCTCTTGTGCAAATCTCAAAAAATTGACATATTTATCTAGCAAAATTCCAGAAAATGACAAACACTAAACTGCTACAGAATAAACGAAAACCTAGAACTACTTTCTATCTTGACAAGCAAGGAAAAGTCATTTTTGTTATAGATGTTATGTGCTTTGTCTTTTAAAGAAAACAGAAAAGAAAAGGTGTTCATTTTACAAATTTTAGTCTGGACTTCTATCCAGCATAATTTACTTATACATTTTTTCTCTCTCCCACTATAATCTGACAATAATCTTTGCACTAAAACTGAAAATAAACTCCTATTCCTGATATTACATGTTACAGCTGTATTTTAATTAATTTTGTAGGATGTACTAGGTAATACAGCTTCTAAATACAGTTGACTCTCAGTACCTCAAACTTGCTTACCTTGAAATTTCAACCTTGGAGTCAGGTCAAATTTCCTTCTAAAATTATGTACATTGTACTTTCAAATCCCTTTAAGACCTAATTTGACTAACTGAGACTTTGGATATTTGGATTTCAATGTAAATGTCAACTTATGAAGTTGAAGCACAAGTCACCAACACATCAAAGGTGAGACTGTTTCATACCAATTCAGATATGTCATAATGTTTGTTGTTTGTTTTACATGCATTTACTTGAATGGACCTGTTACCTGTTATTTAAAAAGGGTGAAAATGACTTTTGACACTCTTTTTCAGTAAGTGCTGTTTTTTTTTTCTTTATAAATTTTATAGGATTTGCATAAAGTAAAAGAAAGAGATATGATAAAAAGAATGCTACTTTCACTTTCACACGGTGCATATTTCCATTTTCACTCTGATCAATATTCGTCTTCTGATGTGCTGGATATGTATTGAATATTGATTGGGCATTATGAAAAAAAATGTATTTAAAACTGAACTGTGTTCAAATATTTAAACAAAAATTTGCATTCTCTACTTCATCTTTGAAAAAACTACAGTATGTTTTAGGTCCAGTCAGAGGCAAATGGATCAGATAATTTTTTAAAAACATGAACTGAATATTAAAAACAATTTCAAATTCAAGAATGGACGTGTCAAGAAAAACAAATGTTATTATTTGCATCAAGAAAGTTAAATTCAAATAATTATCTATATATCTTTAAAACAGGCAAGTTTGTGCCCTATTCATCCATATACCTACATAAAATATTACAAAAAGTCCTTCCTCTTACCTCAATTTTGTTTAACTCAAAGTAAAAAGCCATGGAGTCCTTGAAAATGGAGATAATGAGAGTCAACTGTATGTTCATTAGATTTTCACCAGATTAAAGGATCCAAGATATGAATTGGTTAAAATACAAAAGTATTGCCATGCAATATGAAGTCCCTGTCTGTAAAAAAGGGTGTACACATTTATGGTACAGTAAAGGTTACGCTAGTGAAGCATGTCTGCACTTAAAGCATAGGGTAATACAATGAAAATGCTGAAGAGAATGTGAATGTTACAGTTCGTTTATTTTTGTTTATGTGTACAGGTAGCAATATAGATAAAGCTATATAAAACCTTGACATTGGGACTAAATGGCTGGGTCTTGTTTGTATAAAATCCTTAGAGTATGGGGAAATAGTTCCAAAGTGTGCCATCAACGTTTGGAGTGAATGGTTGATCTGCATGACACACCCTTGGGGTATGGGTAACCATTATATAAAGTTGTACCAAAATCGGTCCATGCATGTGGAAGATACAGACTGGAAACGAAATTGCATGTAATAGTGTTTCAGCCATAAGTGTGACCTTGACTTTGGCAGTAGTTGGCTGGCTATTGTGCATGACATACCCTTGTGGTATGGATAACCATTGTGTGTACATGTAATTATATCAAAATCATTCTATGCATGCGGAAGATACAGACTGGAAACAAAACTGAGGATGGACGGAACAGTGCAAACCTATAGTCCCTAAGCCAGTAATATGAGAAGTAGGGGACTAATAAAAGGGAAACCCAAACATGTATCAATGAATGCTTGCTGCTGCCTTTTCCTTACTTATCAGAAAAAAATCTACAATAAAATCACAGTTCTGTTTTACCTCGCTAAATAACTTGATTTTGAAGTTGCTATATACAGTTCGTTCTTTAGCTGTCGTATTTGACGTTCAAGGTCATCTACAAGGTTTGACCTTGCTCGAAGACGAACTAATTCATCCTGTGCATCAGCAGACCTGGGTACAACACAAAGTTAAAATGTAACAAAAACAAAAAGATTAGAAACCATCACACATGTGTGTCCCCTGTTCTACATGTTTTTGTTGCACACTGTACAATGCTTATTAATTTTGTTAATGTACTCACTCCTAAGTCACAGTCTAGGTCAAAGTTTAGGAAGCATATACCTACTTATGGTCGAGTACACAAGGCAATAAAAAGCCAGTTCCCTAGGTGACCCAGAAATTTCTCACATTACTTTTTTGATAGGGTAAATAACAAGAGCTTTTGTGCAAATTTGGGCATAAAAATTAATGCTGAAATGAAGTACGTTTTACAGTGCAACAAAAACAAGTTAAAACATGGACATTATCCAAAGCCACAGTTAAAGGCACACAAAAGGAGAGGTTTCACTTTCCACACAGGTTCTGTTTAGTCACAGCTGCTACAGTTAAGAGAGATTACTCTACACGTAAAAGGCTACATCTACTCAAGTCTCCGGTGCATGTTACACCCTTACCCCGAGAGTGGGGAGTCGTCAGGTCTAAACTTTGACGGAGTAGATGGTCTATAAGACGGTAGCTCTTCTCTTTGTGTAGTAGAGCTACGTAACAGGGCATCTCTGCGTCCAGTAAGCAGAGCTATATCTTCCCGTAGTCTACGGACTTGGATGTCACAGTCAGACAAAATTCCCGCCTTTGCCCTCAAATTTCGTACCTCATCTTCTGCTGCCGCTAGTCTAAATATATCAGAATTCAAATTTGTCAAAATTATCAGATAATGACAGTTATGAACCAATAATATAGTAAATATCCAGTTATACTACCGCTGTTTTAGCAAGGCTGCAACTTTGTTTCAAAATAACTGGGACTGTAAAAAAACTATCTGATTAACACAACAAATTCATTATAAAAAGTAATTTTTTCAATATTTTACATATGGCCAAAGAGGCCAGATGACTTTGACTTTATTACGGCAAACTACAGCTGAGTAAGATATATCTTTTTATATGTAACAACCTTGAGCTCTGACCTACTGACCCAAAGTCAACAGATATCATCTAGTGACTTGTGAGTTTGAGGACAATGGGCCAAGTGTTCTCATAGTGTTTTGATAGGAAATCAAACCTGTAACCCTTCTACTATAATAGACTGATTTTTTTCACATCTGTTCATCAAAACTGTACTTTCTGATGTCCATGGCAATAATTACTCAGACATACATAAATCAGTCAAACCACTTTAGGATAGGAACTAAAATTGTGCTTTCCAATATATGAGTAGATGTTTTTCCACAATATGTTCATGTTTTTGTTAAATCACCTCAAGTCTGCATTAATGTGAACAGCTGAAAGACTGATGGAAGGTCAGTAGACAGATCATAGTCACAATAGCTGAAATGAGCTGATTCAATGTTAATGAGCAAATATATCATGACTGTACATAGGAATAAAATTCAATAACTAACATATTTTTCAGTTAACTTGTATCTACAACTGAGCTAGCAAAACAGAAACAAAAGACTATAACAGCCTTCAGAGTATAAAAGCCTGAATTGCAAAAAGGTTTTCTTTATACAACATGAATACATTATATTGCATGCAGATATATACATTGTACAAATCAACAAGGCTTCAACTATTAGCACAAGGTAGAAAATTGCTCAAGTCAGAAGCGCCAATAACTAACAACTCTAAATTCCTTTGTTTGCCGAGTTTGACAATCTATCTACCTCATTTTATATCAAAATTTTAAATTTTAGAAAAATTATTTCTGTTTCTTTAAAAACTCATTAATATATACAAATGTAAAAGTCTGAAACAAACGTATTGGCAATACAGCATTTTGATGCAGTCTAAACAGAATCAAGATTAAGATTGTTTTCACTTGATCAAGTAATATTATATAAATGAACAAAATTTTGACATAACAATTATTACTTACTCATGCTTTTAATATTAATATGACAGTGGTGATTATTACAGTATTGAGATCCAACATGGACCTATATATACACATGGACTGGAAACTCTTGTATTTTGTTATACAAATCACCCAGTTACTGTGGTGTGAGATTTTTGCATCTATTGAAAATATCCGAATCAAGAACGACAAGCTTCTGCCCTTCAGCCATATTGAAACAAATCAAGGAAAGTTGGTAAAAAGAAATCAAATTAAGGTGTGTCTTTCCCAATATCTATGGCTTAATGGTTTGTATTTTTCTTTCTTTGTGTAGTTTTTTTTATTCCAACCTGTATTCTTTTTTGTAATGATATTTTATGGGTTTTATTTGTTGAAAATTTGTGAAGATACAGGGATTTTCTCCAACAAACGAAAACAAAATGATATTTGGACCCTATTTATAAAACTGTTGTCGGATATGTAAATGGATTTGTATAACAAAAAGTATCTTTAAAAAAGATACATGGCTGTTGTATCAATTCCGTATTTTTTCCATCTTTATAATTTATCTCTAAGAACAGATGCCCAATATAGGAGTCTGTTGCAGAGCACGTGCAAGGGATAACTTCTTTTCTGGTATCATTTGCCAGTCCATGAGTATATAGGTCTGTGGTTCCACGAAGTGAAAATAAAAGTATCCATAAGCAAGAATGCATACCAATTGTGACACAAGAAATTAAGATTAGTTTCAAAAGTATTATAACATATAGTTATATATATATATATATACGTTAATACCCCCACTTATGCGCTGGGCACTTATTATGGCATTAAAAGCTGTTTTCTATGGTACTGTAAAATACTGTAGAAATCTGTAGTAATCAGTATTTAACCTTGATATTCTGTATTTCTGATTAGCACTGTGATACTCCATAATATCTAAAGTTATGTAGTATTTCTAAATTATTGCAATGTAGTTGAGGTTGTTTCTATCTGGTGTGAGTGTGGAGAGCCATTAATATAAGTTGTAAAAACTTGTTTCGCAATCCAGGTTAAATAAATGAGTATAAAAAATAAAATGATATACTGGTAGTACTTCAATGTAAGTTTTTTATTTTACTAATAGCAGCTGTTCGTGTGCACTTGATCGGAACTATTTCCTGGTTTTTTTGGAAGGGGTCAATGCAATGATGCTACAGAGCAAGTTTCATGATATTCCATTCTCTGGATCATGAGAAGAAGCCATATAAGGTTTAACCATTTTAAGTAACAGTGGCTACTTTGTGTAATAGACTGGTACAATTTCCAGTCTTTTGAAAAGGGACAATCAAAGGATGCTACAGAATAATTTTAATGACATGCCATCCATCGGTTCATGAGACGAAGCTGTTAAAAGTTTTTTTCTATTTTTAGTTACAGGGGCCTCTGTGTGCACAAGACTGGAACCATTTCCTTTTCTTAAAATGGTCACAATGCTACAGAGCAAATTTGTTGACATTCCATTCATAGCTTCATGAGAATGTGTTTTTCTATTTTTAGTAACAGCTGCCCTTGATCACAATGACTAGAATCATTTCTTCTCTTTTGAAAGGAGACAAAGGATGCTCAAGAGCAAGTTTGGGTATAAAAATATGTATCCAATCTGCAAAATCATCTGGAAATGGCAATTTTGGGACGAAAAAAGGGAAATAATTTTGTGAAAACAGGTCAAGAGTTATAGGCCTTGGTATGTGCTCATGTCTTATATGATCCTAAAAACTCTCCTTAAGTTTCTAAAAAATATCTTTATCAATACAAGAGATATTTAAGAAAACGCTTCAAAATTGCTACAAAGTGATTCCTATATGTCTCCCCACCCCCACCCAAACTGTGTTTGGTGGGGGTTTGATAATTATTTAAAAGTGAATGTAATAAACAGTCTGTTTTGATGTCCTACTCCAAATAACTGTGAAAGGTTACAAAGATAAATTATTAAGACCAAACACTACCATATCTCCAGACTTTTGAAGAGGCTGGCAAAAATATTGAAATAAGGCTTGAATGAAAAGGCAATTTCTACTTTGTTTGAAACTTTCTACGTTTGTTTATGATAAGCTCAACTTCTGTAACATAGGAAATTGTAGAAATAGCAGTTAACATATTGTTACTGACCAAAGCAGAAGCGTAAAACGAAGTTGAATGTAGGACAGTAATTTTCTTGTACTTGACATCTTTTAACCCATTTCAATAAATCTATTTCAAAATCAGTATATAATACACAATTGAAAGTCACAGTGAACATGATATAAACTTATTTTAATTAGTGGAAATGACTTCCTGTTTCAATTAGAAATATCTATTAATTGTAAATGTCATAATAATAAAAATAACAAAAACACTAAAATAAAGTGTAACTAACTGGAGATGCTTTCAACTATAAGCAGTGCAATATGAGAAAAGGGACATGCAAATATTCTATCTTACTTTCTCCTAAGCTCTCGCACTTCCATATCACCGATTATTTTTTCACTGGACGTGTTTCGAATGCTACGATTTAAATCGTCCTTTGCTTCTATTAGTCTGAAGTAAGAAGCCAAACATTAACATAAAATGACATACTATGTGAATAAGCATGCTTACTTTCTGCGCAGTTCCCTGTTTTCGTTCTCCAGGAAGAGTTTATCTGTGCCGGCACTCCTCGTACTACGGTTTACTTGATCCTTAGTCTCAGCCAATCTAACAAATAATTTAGCTAACACATGACTTAAACAGTACAAAATTGGATCAACACACAAATTATTGAAACATCTTGACTCTTTTAAAAACAAGCTTTCTCTTTAAATGTAAGGAAGCTAAAGCATGTTAAGTATACATGTAGCTTAGTATACATATAGCTGAATATGAGCAAGTCTTCACCTAAATACAGCACTTGTCTGCCTCGCGCAACCTTTAATCCAACATCCTGAACATCCAGCCTTAAGGTAAATACATCTATTTTTAAAAGCCATTTCCATGTTTTATGACCCTTTACTGGCAGTTCTACTCAAATTTGGATTGATTCTATTCAGAACAAAGAACGACTCACTCATCTCGGAGGTCCTGATTCTCCTGTTCTTTACACCTGAGATCTGATTCCAGTGCACTCATTGAATCTTCGTACATATCCTGTATCTCATTAATCTCTCTGTTCTTGGCTGAAGCTTCAGCAAGCACCCCGAGACTTGTGTCCGTGGTTGAACCCGAGGTGAAAAAGTTTTGACCAAGGAATGGCAGCAGGCGGGACTTGATGACACTAGCTCCTCCATACATACCACCTTTAGAAACAGATATGAAACAACAATTTGTTACAACTATAATTTACTTTATAATACTATTTCAGTGGTGTATAAAACTGATCTAACACAACCAAGTATAGGTAACTAATCTAGGTAATCTGCATGTACTGAACTGTAAAACCATATTGTATGATAACTTTGAACGGCAGAAACTTATAACAAGAGGGCAAGATGGCCCTTTATCACTCACCTGGCTAACTCAAACCAGATTTCATCAAGGCAATCATACTGACCAAGTTTCATAAAGATCCAATGAAAAATGCAACCTCTATTGCACACACAAGGTTTCTCTATGGTTTGATCCCATGACTTACTTTTAGACCCCAGGTGTCCCATATTCGAACTCAACCTATAGTTCATCAAGGCAGTCATACTGACGAAGTTTCATGAAGATCTAGTAAAAAATGCAACCCCTATTGCATACACAAGATTAAGTGTGGACGGACAAACGACGGACAACAGGCGATCAAAATGGCTCACGTTTGAGCACTTTGTGCTCAGGCGAGCTAAAAAGTGATCTAATTTTAAAGGCATCACTTTCTTTTGAACCCTGTTCCAGTTACCTAAGATTAAGAAAACAGTTGTTAACACATATCCTACAGTCTCCATGCCCAAATTTTTCCTTTTAATCAATAAAAATTACCAATTACATGGTTGTTTGAATCATATTTTGGTTGTCCTGTGCATTGTGAAACCAACTCTATCAAATGAAAATACCTTTGTGCTTTTTTACACACTAATTTGTTTTAGCCTGATGGCACAAGCAGTATTAACTTGTAATTCACCTGTATTATTTCTATAGAGACACTTACCATCTTGTGCACACACACTGAGTAATTTGAAGAGCTGTCCCTGTACTTTAGAGTTGAGCTCAATGATCTCACAGCCTCTCGCCACATTCTGGTCACATGTATTCAACTGAAAATAAAATACACATCATGTCATTTGTATCTCAACCTTTACCTTGGTGGCAGCAAATAGTTTGCTTTTGGGGCCAGAGCAGACCATGACCAACATGCAAATCCAGGATCTTTATTGTTCACTGTTTAGTCAATAAATGATTCTTAAACAAAAGCTGTCCCTCACAAGTGACGAATGCCCCCCGAAAGAGGTGTCTCACAGTCTTTGTCCTCTCCATGTGCTCAATAATTGTGGTATGTAATTTTAAAATCCAGGCAACATATCGGCTTGATGTGCTAGACATTTGTGCCAAGTTATTTTTAAATCAATCAATGCATGACAAAGTTATAGTACGGACACAAATGTGTGCATATATATAGGATTCCATTACCTTCACACTCTAAGTGTGACCTTGACCTTTGAGGTAGGGACGTGGGTCTTGCACACTACATGTCGTCTTGATGTGCTAGACATTTGTGCCAAGTTATTTTAAAATCCTTCAATGCATGACAAAGTTATAGTCCAAACACGAATGTGTGCATATATACCGGATTCCATTACCTTCACACTCTAAGTGTGACCTTGACCTTTGAGGTAGGGACGTTGGTCTTGCACCCAACATATCGTCTTGATGTGCTAGACATTTGTGCCATGTTATTTTAAAATCCTTCAATGCATGACGAAGTTACAGTCCGGACACGAATGTGTGCATATACAGAGGATTCCATTACCTTCAAACTCTTAAGTGTGACCTTGACCTTTGAGGTAGGGACGTTGGTCTTGCACACGACACATTGTCTTGATGTGCTAGACATTTGTGCCAAGTTATTTTAAAATCCTTCAATGCATGACGAGTTACAGTCCAGACACGAATTTGTAAGTGGGGACACACAGACTGACGGATGGACGGTGCGATTTTTATATGCCACCCTTCGGGGGCATAAAAATAAGAGATGTTTCTACAGACATTTTTGGTGAATAATCAACACATTGTTGTAGTTAATGGAAGGCAGCTCTCCTGATTCATTATTCTCTCCGTAAATTCATTACTCTGTTAGTATATTCGTTATTCTCTCAGTGAATATAAAAGCATATTCCCTCAGTAAATTCATTATTCTAATAGTAAATTTATTATTCTTTTAGTACATTCTATAGGAGAGATCGCCGTGACATCACACGGCAATTTTGATAAGATCGCTGGTGGGCAATAACAGTGGTGTTTACAATGTTTATGTATCGGAAAGGAATTTTTGAATTTTCATAACTTTTTTGCTATGTGAAGGATTTTTAAAATTCAATAAGTTAAGAAATGCTCTTGTCACTCATATTTTCACATCCAAATTTTTCTTTTGAAAAAAATACTGTTTTCAATGACACCCGATTTTTCAAAACGGCTTGTTGCTGCTGTAATCATTTACGAAAACAGTGCAAGTTAAGAGCTTGTTCATTTTTCATTTTGAATCTTAACAAAAATTGACAATAATTAATAAAGTGTATGTTTTATTAGCTTTCCAGTGATATAAAACATTTTAAAATATCATTTGTTTAAAAGAAGTTACGGCCGTTAAAAAACACCCCTAACAATACAAAAACACAGACTTCCGGCTGCTGCCCACCGCATTGGTCTCTTATCAGAAGAAAATATTGCATAATATAGGGTTTTGTTTGCAAACACGATCTCTCCTATTAGTAAATTTATTATTATATCAGTATTTTAAAGCAATCATGCGCTTTTTACAACTAACATTTCCTCTGAAATTCCTTTACAAATGAAAACATTCAATTATAACTGACCAACTATTCTGAACTTTTAATGAACTTATTAGACTGTATTACTGTAAGGTCAATGACTTTTGGTACATAAAGAAAATACTTAAGTTTAATAACTACTCCCAGGAACAGTACAGTACAGAAAAATTGACAACTAGGTTAAGCCTTGAATATACATTGAACAAATTAAATGCATAATGTGACCAAATTAATTTGTTCCATTTTAGTTCACTTAATTTTATCTTTATATGTATCTTTTTTCTTCAAATTGCATTACAAGTGTATCAGCAAGGTTGTTTCAAACTACGTGTAGGATAAATAAAATCAAACTCCAAGGAAAGTAAAACAGACTTTCCTGATGGAAATACCTAAGAAATACAAAATCTCTGTTTCTTTCTCTTTGTTTGAACTCGACTATATCTAATCACTCTTGTGACATCACTCATAATCAACTCAATCACTTATGAGATAAAAATCCAGCAGCTTATTTTTACTAGTACCCATTTCAGTGTGTTTTGCTAAAAAAGCACCTCATCTGGCCTGACCAGAGGACTAAACCTTGGTCATCTGGTGTTGCCACTTGAGGACTGGGATGTGCAAGTAATTTCTGGTTTTTGTTACCTAGTCAAAGTAAAGTTATATAAGTACAGACCTTTATTACCGTAGTGTTATGTCATTATTTAGCTTTCAAGCCTAATAAATTAGACAGTAGGCAGGAGTTATTGCCAGATTATATATATCTTATAAGACACAGCTGGTAATTATAAGTTCATTAAATTTCAGCAGACAGAAGTATTACATTACATATCTCAAGTATTTTATTGTTCCTGATCATTCAAACTAATATTTTGGCATATTCGGTTACAAAGAATACTTGGAACTATTATATTATTTTTATAATAAGAACCACATTGTAACAATTAACAAGTGTTACGGGTCAGTGTCACTTTAAATGTGCTAATAGTGAATACTTGATCAATACCAATATCATAATTCTAAATTGCATTCACATGTGTATAATTTTTGCTCAAATAAGCTCCAATGAAATTGTTCAAGTTTATGTAAGTCAGTTCCCATCTCCTTCCTCAAAGCCATTGCAGCAAACCTATGCAGCTACCACATTGTATATGCTGCAAATATTCATTGCGCTGACCTAATCGTCTGAAAATGAGGCCAAAAGCACAAAAAGAAATGCACAGCTGGTAAAAATTTAAAGAGTATCAAAGTCTACCAGACTCCAGCTCTGCAAGGAGCAGGGTTCGACACTAACTTTTAAACCAGAAATCCTGACGGGACTTCTACTTTTGAAATCAAAAGTCCATCCCAAAATTCAGAAATCCCTCATACTTTTACTCAAGTCAAAAACCTATTATTTCAATCATATCATGCAAGTATAACCTGATATAGTATGTTATAAAATCAACAAAAGGGTTGTTTAAACTTTTTTATTCAAGCAGGCACTACAATGTGGATTGCATAAGAATTATTTGATGTTTATACAGAATAAAAATTCAAAATATTAAGGGTGTTAAATTCCTACCGTATAAGCAAAATAATCACATTATCTTTATAAAAAAAATTTAAAAAATAATATGCATGTGAATCGTGAACGGGTCAGAAACAATTATAACTACATTAGGTTGAATATTAACTCGAAAAACGGTGGCGAAAATTAGCGGTCATTAGTCTGCAAACACAATAATTTTCGAGTCATTTCAATGCAAACACGCCGGTATTTTGATATGCATATTAAAAAAATTACACATGAGCTCTTTTTATGTCACTTATAATTCGTAAACGGTCCCGAAAAAACAGTTTCTTCTCTGGATAGCCGCCGCTAATTGATGTTATTGTTTAACATTTAAAAGAAATTAGGCATTAAGTTTGTCGACGGTTCCAAAAAACAACTGTAATAATGTAATAAGCCGATAATTAATCAGCAAACACGCTTACTTTAATGTCACTTCAGAGCAGACGCACCGCAAATTAAAGCATCATTTAATCCCGTTAAATTGATTATCAGGTGTTAAGACCGCCTACCTGTGGAGTAATTAAGTATTGGAAAACCTCGCCTTCTAATTGGTTGACAGCACAAAACAGACGACGCCTTTACATTTTATCAGCTGTCAAGCTGTGTATTGTATATTGTGGTGATTTTTTAAATGCGTTTCCCGAAAATTTCATGCGTCCCGTGGATTCGTCAACGGATTTCTTAGCGTCCTTTTGTAAGAAGTATGCGTTCATATACGCGGAAAGAAGCGTTCCCGAAAAAAAAACATGTATTAAGAGAACTTATGACTTTTCCCCGAAAACTTAGGAGTCCTGACGGAACAACTGACTCGGAAGTTAAGGAGTCCCTCCCAATATTTTGGTGTCCTCGGGTTCGCGGGACTGCGTTAGTGTCAAACCCTGAGGAGTGTTTCTAAAAATAATGTAATAAGCATAAAGCAACTGTGAAAAACTTATCACTATCATTATGTTTTTGGAAATGTTTTAACCCAGCTTACAAATTTATTTCAAAATGTCAAATTATGTAACAATATCTAGCACAAAATAAAAACATTTTTCAGTAGGAAATATCATAAACACTTAAACAGTGCTTAACATTTCAAATCAATTCCGACAAATTCTCTTTAACTACTTTTATAAAACATGTCCCATAAATATTTCAAGAGTTTTAAATAATTGATTTTAACTTGGGTGCCTGGGAATAAAAAGAACATTAAACTACTGTGACAAATAAATTATGTTTACAAGTGATTTCCAATAGCTTATCAGCTTTGTTTGAACTTGCTTCTATTTGTTGAGATATTAGATCTATGTTTGTTAACAATTGTTGACTTTGTGTGATAAACTTACTCAACTTTTTCAGAAATTTAATAACATTCCATCCTTAAAAATCATAAAACTTGAAAGTATTTTGTTTGCTTTTAATACTGATATTGCATGCGGGTCATTAAGTCAAAGAAATTTTCTTTTAATAGTTTAATACAACTTACAGCATTACATGCTTCATTTACTCTGTAATCAATAAATATTGATCTGATTTTTAAAAATAAATCCCAGTTTGGTTAGGAATCAGATCTCAAACAAATCTGAAAACACAACATTTATAACATCACTCTTCATAATCAGGTAGAAATAATTGTTAGCTAGTTACTGTCATTATCTGTCAGATAAGTCCTTTTTCAAGGGGGTTCATTTGTGTTGTTTTTACTATAGTTTTGCCTCACTGCTAGTTCTCATTGCAAGGAAAAAGAAGGAACAAGTTATCTGGAAGACTTATTCACTCACACACAACCAGACTTGGTTTAATGATAATTGTCTCTTTTAATTTTTTCCTTTTTTTCATTCAGTTTTAAAGCTAGGAGAATCTAGAACTATAGTTTTTTGGTTGGTAAATCATTCAAATACAACTAGACAGTGTAATAAAATTTCATCTTCATTTTAAAAGGCAAGATCAAAGTTTTAACATTCTAACATATGCCTATTTATTGTATTACATGTATCAATTTTGAATCATTCCACTTTCAACAAATAAAAGATAACAAAATGGTGTTTTTTCTCCTTTTATATAGTGTAATTATATCATTCTAGACGCTTTTAAATTTGAAAATTGTAACTTTTTGACTTCCTTCTAGAACATTTTTGGCATAGAATTTACTGAATGAAAATTGTGATTTGATTTAACGATCATAAACAGGTATCTTCTTTTACCAGACTCTGAAGTATTAGAAGAAAAAAAGAAGATAATTGTATGCTGAATTGTAAAAGTGAAACTGAAAACAGTTAGAATTTATAGAAATATTCAACAGACTGCTGACTAAATATAGCCGACAGTAATCATTCTGGATTTTGAGCTTTACATTCAGCTTTTCAAACAGTAAAAGAGTACAATCTCACAAACTTATCTGGAGTTATACTGACATTTATATTGAACTGAAATGTTACATTATATTTACACCAAGATAAAATATTAAGCATGTATATGGTAATCCAAGCATACATGTTTAAACGTGTCTTCAAAATTTCTCTTTCTCTAAACATTCGTCATATATAAAGATCTGGCCCCGTGCTTATAAAGGTTTCTTGAGCACAATCTCATGCTCAGCACGAAATCATGCTCTAGTAATATGAACTAAAGTCAAGTTCTTTCTTTTTACAAAGTTGGTTTCCATAACAATAATCAGAAGATCTGTTCTTGAGCTTATGTATCTTTATATTAAATCTGACTTTGCAAATAAATATAACTTGACTTTACTTCATATTACTTGAGCATGATTTTGTGCTGAGTATGAGTTTGTGCTCAAGAAATGTTTATAAGCACGGGGCCAGGGCTTCAAATTACAATGTATTTTTTATCGAAAATCTTCAACCATTACCAAACTAAATTTCTAAAATGGACTCATCATTTTTCAATTAAGACAGCACTATGAGCATTTGTTTCACAGAATGCCAATGATACAATATTAAACAAGTAGCAAACACGTCTGCAAGAGCACACTGTAAAACATGCACTGTAATGGTCCCAAGGCAGAATCATTTCATATTTATATTACATTCCAAGTATAGGTTAGTGTTGATTTTGATGCAATTATGAAAATAAATTGGTCTGTTGTGGTGCATGTAGTATTCCTCCATTTACTGACTCAGTATATAAATATTTACCTTAATTAAAGTGCAGAATACAGTGTTGTGACTGGACAAAAAATTTCAAACACTAAAAGCTTTAAATATGCCTAAATTTTCCATATGATCTGACAATGTCACATAGACTGCTGAGTCTGCAGAAATTAAATAATTTAGACTTTATTCAAATCAAGATCACTAGAAGCTTTGATTATAACACACAAACAAAATGACTTGATTTATTATTTATTTACTTTAATCTCAATCATCATAAAATTCTGAGTCTATGAAATATTGTTTAGATGCCATCTAATTGCTGGATGAACCAAAAGATATTTGATATAAATATACAATTACATACAACTGAAATATCATTGTTTTTATTGTTTTAATTCAGTATGCTTGAACAGTATACATGAACAAAACTATAAATTATAATTTTATTCAACAATGTGTCAGCAGATGATATCAATCAATACCTAGGGAAGAATTGGCCATAAACGTGAATACTTAAGAAATAGATACAACATAACTTTGAAGAATATCTGAGCCCAACAGTGAGAAATCCAACGTTTTGACACTTACACATGTAGTGAGTCAGTCATTGTAAAGAAAAGATAAAGAAGTGTTCTTATTGTAGAAAAAAAATATCATTATAAGTTCTATGTTGTTACTAGGGTTGTCAAGCAAGCAGTATAGATTCACATTAGTTTGAATTTAATGTTGAATTCCAGCCAGTGGTTGCTGCGAAACAGCACAGACAATATTTATATTATACAGAAAAAATCCAAGAGACATCACTCCATGGCAAATCATCGAGCATGCCCTGCGTCAAGTGCATCTCCTTTTGATAGTGAAGCTTTCTGTCGAACGTCAGCGGTTGCTGAGAAATAGTGCGGACAAAAATATTATACAGAAATAATCAAATGGCATTGAAAAGCATTGAGGCAGAACACATGCCCTGCACATGCGCATCTTCCCTTGATAGTTAAGCTTCCCTTATAGTTTGTTGAATTCTAGCCAGTGGTTGCTGAGAAATAACATGAACAAGAATAGGGGACAGACAGGCGCGCATACAGAGTGACACAAACCATCACATGTACCTACTCTAGTAATTGAATCTGGTGGTCAATTAACCTAAACCTTCCTCCTCAAGTAAATGTGTCTAAGCTGTCTTACATTTATCATTAGTCTTGAATAGCAGCTTAGTGTGCATTTAAACTGTTCTATAGAAGGTATGGACAGGTTTTGCTATTGGACTGTGATTTTGGTCATATCTGATATCATAAAGTCCTGAATAACCGTTTAATCACTATTACCAACATATAGATCTAATATTTGTAAGTGGTTCTGTGATTCTATTTGTACTTTCAACATTATTCAATTAAAGCAATCTATATCATATTGTATGAAAACAATTTACTCTGTGTGTATAGACCAGTAGCATTATTCAAAATGTTAACAATTTAATCACAATTAATATTTACAACTTACCAAAACCAGCAAACATCCAGGAGTACCAGGAATTAAGCTGAGTGGGCAAAAATGTTTTTTTGATAGATTCAAGGTATTAATCTAGGGTTATTAAACAAGAGCTGTCAGTAGGTCACGTGCTCGACTTTTTTAGTGCTTGCCAATAAAACAAAACTTTGACAGTTAATAGCACACAAGACTTCAACTAGGAATTTATAAGTACAAATCAAGAAGAGTTATCTTCTTTTGCTTACAGATAGGTCTTACGATGGTACGTAAGTACTCCAACTTTCAAAGTAATATCTCTATTGGTTAAGTTAACAAGTGGAAATTTTAACTGAGTTTCTAAGTCAAAAAGGGCCATAATTCAAATAAAATCCTTGACAGAATTACCTTCTCCTCCCCATGTTTGGGAATCATGATGGTAAACAAGTATTCCAACTTTCAAATTAATATCTCAAACAGTTCAGTCAAAAAGTGGACTGGTACGAAAAACTTAACCAAGATTCTAAGTTGATAAAAGGCCTTAATTTTTAAAACAAATCCCTGACAGAGTTACCTTCTCTTGCATACAGATGGGGGTAATGATGTGAAATAGCATTAAAAGTTTCAAAGCAATATCTCAAAGGGTTAAGGTAATAAGTGGATTTTACCCATATTCAATGTATTTTCTAAGTCAAAAGGGGCATAATTCTGTCAAAAACCTTGACAGAGTTATGTCCTCTTGTCTGTTGATGAAGGTCGTGATGGTAAACAAGTACGGTTAGTTTCAAAGCAATACCTTCAGTGGTTTTGAAATAAAGTGAGGTGGTACGAAAAACTTAACCAAGCTCAATACACTTTCTAAGTCAAAAAGGGCCATAATTCTGTCAAAAACCTTGACAGAGTTATGTACTCTTGTCTGTAGATGGAGGTTATGATGGTAAACAAGTATGGTAAGTTTCAAAGCCATACCTCTAATACTTTTGAAATAAAGTGGGGTGGTACGAAAAACTTAACCAAGGTGTGACGCCAACGCCGACGCCGGGGCGAGTAGGATAGCTCCCCTTTTCATAGAAAAGTCGAGCTAAAAATGTAATAATACAAATTGTGACATAGCTGTCCATCCTGCTGTATTGGTTCTATTTTATTAGTTTAGAGCTTCTAAAAGAACTTACAGATATGTATGCGTACTTTGTTAATCTAATACAAAATATCACATGCACCTACACTTTCAGCAAAGGCTTTAAAGCAATACAGCTACTTTAAAGGGAAATGATTTTACAAAATAATACACATTAGCAATTATGTCCAGATCTTTGTCAATTGTATTATATGTTTTGTAATGAAAGGTATTGTCAGTCTAACATAACACAAACATAGCAGTATTAGTGTGTTCATAGAAACAACAATAGATCATTCCAGCTAGCAGGAATATTACTTTCAGGTCCAATAGTCAATGATTCTGATATTAGAATTATTTTTGCAGGTGAAAGAATCATTAAGTATTCATGAACCTGTAATAATATTAGGTTACCTTAAAACAAGGTTACCATCACATGCTCACAAGAAGGGCAAAATTCAAATGTGCTTGATCATGTTTCATGGATTATTCTATTCTGCAATGCTTATTTTTATATAATACATATGTTACTATATATAGTAACACATTTGTACAGTATTATGATGATTATCTTTACAGTCAGGGCATTATAAAATAATTGGCCCGCGCGTGAGGGCCAATTATGCGATAATCGGCCCTCAGAAAACGGACACGCCACTTCAACGGCTACAAATGACGTCACCTCTTGAATAAAATGGCCACTAGCGAGAAATCAATTGAATCGCGATCAAAAGAGATCATTTAAAATAACGTGCTAGAAAATAGATATTCAATTATGAGTGTTACAAGATACAAACGAGTTTATCGAAAGTAAAGAATATCATCAACACTAGGAAAAAGATGACGAGTTACGATAAAAACTTCAAGGAATGGCGGTGAAGTAAGGAAAACACAAACTTTAAATCATAATCACTTTTAAATGAACATGATCTGTGAATTACACTCAAGGTTTTCTAGTACAATGTATCTAGTAGTTTTGCACATTGTATGCTAGAATACTGATTAAAAACGAAACATATGTATTATAGAAATTTTCACTCCGAACAGTCGCAATGTGACTCTATATTGAATGGAGTCATTTACGATTTTGTCCGTTACTCGAAGTCAGGTTATTTCCACTGGAGCCACACTTCGCATTTTTTGCATAATCCTCAAGACCTGTACTGTAAGGGCTTATAATAATGAGATTCACATTTAATCCCCCAATATCTTTTTTTTCCCTAAATCTAGATCTTAATTTTTGTATTTTCCAACACAAAAGGCTGCTGAAAATATGTAAAATTGATGCAGAAAATGTCATTTTCAATTTTCATTTAACAATGGAATGAGTTAAAACAATTATGGACATCGCTCCTTGCTAGATACCATTCACAAACCCACTGGCCACATAATAAACAAGAGCACCGCCTGCGGATGCCTGACACTCATCTGATTTCATCCTTCTAAGTTTATTTATCACCATTTTTTAAGTAACAGTGGCCTTGACTTGGCCCCAGAACACAATCCCACAAAAGGTTTTCATAATTATAACTAAACACTAAGTTTGGTCACAATAATTCAACTGCAACTGAAGATGTTTTTTCCCCCATTTTTCGTTTTTTTTAGAAAAAAACCTGGACTTTAACCCCATGAGCCCAAAACATAATCCCAATTAATTAAAAAGTCTTTATTCATATGTATTACACATTTAATAATTTAAAGTTACATTATGTCAATTGTAACTAAAGATATTGAACATATTACTGTTTTTTCTATTTTTAGTTAGTGACCTTGACAATGACCCCAGGAGCCCCAAAACCCAGCCCTATCTTCTTAAATACTTACTACAAACAAAAGTTGGTTACATTATGTCAACTGTTACTAATGATATTGAATATAATAATACAGTTTTCCTATTTTTAGCAACAGTGACCTTGATCCCAGGAGCCCTAAAATACAATCCTATTAAAGATATTCGTAAATATTTCTTATTAACTAAGTTTGGTAGCATT
>JAFMSR010000008.1:13836971-13969079 GCA_022818135.1 Saxidomus purpurata
AATTTAATGGTTTTTTTGGGGGAGACGGATAAGAAAATTGGTAATGAAATGTTTATTTTTAATTCCATCGAACTTTTATCATGCCCTTTGTATAGCCACATGTAGTATATGAAATCGTCACACCCGTTTTGGATCGTGGACCTAAAAATAAAAAAGTTATTGAAGGGATAAATTAGTCGGTAGTGTTTATGTTTGAATTTTGCACTGTTTTCTCCCACGTTCGGACGGTTCAGACCGCTTTATTCGAGCTTATTTGAATGCATTTCGTATAAACATGATGCTATCCATTGTTATGTAATGTGTGCACGTTTCCAGTACGAACTATCGCCAATTTTTTAAACTTTAAACGGATTTCGATGTATCTCGGGCCGTTTTAAGACGATTTGATGTATCACTGGGTTCCAAAAGCAACTGTGAACAGTAAACCAACGGACAGCATGCATGATGTACCATGTGTTAATTGCGAACCAGTGTGGCTGCTGCCCACACTAGTGTTTCATCGACAAAATGGAATGGTATTAAACTGAATCAACAAAATTTGCTGTCAACATGTAATGCTGAATGAAACAAAATTAATATATCTATATGTAGCTAATCTTTGTATCTATTCGTGCATTTTTTAACAGAAATCCCTTAGTTACAAGGCATTGTGGCAGCTGAAATTTAGAGGTTTATTGTAGATGGCAGAATAAGTGTTCATGTAATGAGTCTCTCATTGGACTCTGGTGAAATATATATTTGGAATTGAACCAGGCAGCTCAATATGTACTGAATAAAACTACGATTAATAAATATTACATTGAGATGCTCTAGCTGTTTAAAGTGGACAGTTTGCATGTCGTGTACTGGTAAGAAACACATGACACATGTTTGGTACTGTTGAATACAGCATTAAGCCCAATCAGTAAATTTTATCATGTGTTTGTAATGATTTCGATTGATATGTATGCATGATATGTACGTGTAAAGAGAAGGTGTAATGTTATCTATATTCAAAGTACAGTGTGTTCATTATATATCCTCTCCCTGTCTAAAAAAATAACACTTGAAATAATTTTTGTCCTTGTGACACATAATGTACTTAAGAAACGATTTTGTTAGGTGTCCATGTGAAATGAATGACAGAATTGGATTGGCAAATCCATAAGTCGCGCCAGCCTATTAAGTCGTTCATTTCGTATGAACACCGAAAAAAGTGTCATAAATAACAAAATCATTGAGTTTTATTAGCTCGACTATTCGAAGAATAAGGAGACTATTGCACTCGCCGTCGGCGTCTGCACCGGCGCCCAGGGCCGGCGCCGTCGCCCCCGGCCCCGTTGGTTAAAGTTTTTCATAAAGTCAAATTCTTGAATACTATCAAAGGTATTGACTTGAAACTCAAACTATATGTTTACCATCAACATCTTCACCTGAGGAAACAATCCCCATAACTCTGTTTTGATTTTTGACAGATTTATGCCCCTTTTTAACTTAGAAATTTTGGTTAAAGTTTTTTATAAATTCAAATATCTTGAATACTATCAAAGGTATTGACTTGAAACTCAAAGTATGTGTCTACCATCAACATCTTCACCTGAGGAAACAATCCCCATAACTCTGTTTTGATTTTTGACAGATTTATGCCCCTTTTTAACTTAGAAATTTTGGTTAAAGTTTTTTATAAATTCAAATATCTTGAATACTATCAAAGGTATTGACTTGAAACTCAAAGTATGTGTCTACCATCAACATCTACACCTGAGGAAACAATCCCCATAACTCTGTTTTGATTTTTGACAGATTGATGCCCCTTTTTAACTTAGAATTTTTGGTTAAAGTTTTTTTAAATTCAAATATCTTGAATACTATCAAAGGTATTGACTTGAAACTCAAAGTATGTGTCTACCACCCCCCCCCCCCTTGATTTTTGACAGATTGATGCCCCTTTTTAACTTGGAAGTTTTGGTTATTTTTTTTGTAAATTCAAATATCTTGAATACTATATAAGGTTTGACTTGAAACTCAAAGTATGTGTCTACCATCAACATTATACACCTGAGGAAACAATTCCCATAACTCTGTTTTAATTTGACAGATTTATGCCCCTTTTTAACTTAGAAGTTTTGGTATTTTTTTTTGTAAATTCAAATATCTTGAATACTATATATGGTTTGACTTGAAACTCAAAATATATGTTTACCATCAACATCTACACCTGAGGAAACAACCCCCATAACTCTGTTTTGATTTTTGATAGATTTGTGTCCCTTTTTAATTTTGAATGTTTTGTTAAAGATGAATACTATCGAACATATTTACTGTGAACATCTTCACCAATGTTTTTGATTTTTGACTATTTATGCCCTTTTTTAACTTAGAATTTTGTCACAGTTTTTCCAGACTAAAATGGAAATACTCAAAATGGCTTTCTTTTGAAATGTCATAGAATAATTATGCAGCATGCAGTGGTCATGCTTTTTTAATTCTATACATATCAATTTTGAAAAGTTACAAAATTATTCATGATCAAATATACAAGGTCATGTATTTCTTTGAAATTATCCCCCCATCCTCCCTCCAGTTGGCTTGCAGAATCCAGAGTAAGGCCTTGAATGCATGTACTTTACAAAGATCTTTGAACAAGTTTCATATCTTTGACCTTAATTCTTATAGACAATTACACAATACTCCTGTTCTTAGACAAAAACCCCATTTTACCAACAAGCTTTCGAATAGTCGAGCGTGCTGTCATGTGACAGCTCTTGTTAGTTTTGGGTTAGTGTGAAATTGCTTTTGGAACCCGGTGGTACATCAAATCGTCTTAAAACGGCCTGAGATACATTGAAATCCGTTTAAAGTTTAAAAAATCAGCGATAGTTTGTACTGGAAACGTGCACACATTACATAACAATTGATCGCATCATGTTTATACGAAATGCATTCAAATAAGCTCAAGTAAAGCGGTCTGAACCATCCAAATGTGGGAGAAAACGGTGCAAAATTCAAACATAAACACTACTGACCAATTTATCCCGTCAATAACTTTTTAGCTCACCTGGCTATGCCAGGGTGAGCTTTTCTGATCGATGATTGTCCGTCGTCCGTCAACATTTTGATTCAAATGACATCTCCTCTGAAACCTCTAGGCCAATGTTGATAAAACTATGCAGGAATGTTCCTTGCATGAAGCTCTACCAAAATTGTTCAAAGAATTCCATTCCATGCAGAACTCTGGTTGCTATGGCAACAAATAGGAAAAACTTTAAAAATCTTCTTCTCTGAAACCACAAGGCCTAGAGCTTAGATATTTGGCATGTAGCATTGTCTAGTGGACCTCTACCAAGATTGTTCAAATTATGACCCCCGGGTCAAAATTGACCCCGCCCTCCGGGCGGGCCCCTTAGTTTTTCATAGGAATATATGTAAACTTTAAAAATCTTCTTCTCTGAAACCACAAGGCCTAGAGCTAAGATATTTGGCATGTAGCATTGTCTAGTAGACCTCTACCAATATTGTTCAAATTATGAGCCCCGGGTCAAAATTGACCCTGCCCGGGGGGCACTTAGTTTTTGCATAGGAATATAATTATAGGAAAAACTTTAAAAATCTTCTTCTCTGAAACCACAAGGCCTAGAGCTTAGATATTTGGCATGTAGCATTGGCTAGTGGACCTCTACCAAGATTGTTCAAATTATGAGCCCGGGATCAAAATTGACCCCGCACCGGGGTCACTTAGTTTTACATAGGCTATATAGTAAAATCTTTAAAAATCTTCTTCTCTGAAACCACAGGCCTAGAGCTTAGATTTTGGCATGTAGCTTGGCTAGTTGACCTCTACCAAGATTGTTCAAATTATGACCCCGGGTCAAAATTGACCCCCCACCGGGGTCACTTAGTTTTGCATAGGAATATTAGTAAAACTTTAAAAATCTTCTTCTCTGAAACCACAAGGCCCAGGCTAGATTTTGCATGTAGCTTGCCTAGTAGACCTCTTTTAAAGTTTGTTCAAATTTCCCCTGGGGTCAAATTACCTTGCCCGGGGGGATCATTTGTTTTACAAAGGCGTATATAGGAAAACTTATTTGGTATATAACATTATCTAGTGATCTTCCACCAGGCAAGTGGACTTGTACCAAGGTGAGCGATATAGGGCCATCTTGGCCCTCTTGTTTTATTTTTAGGTCCACGATTCAAAACGGGTGTGATGATTTCATATATTAAATGTGGCTATACAAAGGTCATGATAACAGTTCGATCAAATTAAAAATAAACATTTCCTTACCAATTTTCTTATCCGTCTCCCCCAAAAAAAACATTAAATTTCAGCCATTTTGACCAGGACTACATCAAATTCTTGCTTAAAGTTCCGAGATACATCGTTTACCTCCGACCCCCTGCAAACAATGGCTTCTTCAGCAATCAAAAATCTTGGCTGAGTTGGATATTTTGTCCAGATCAGACCAATATGTGCAGAGTTACAGGCCCTTGATTTATCTTAAACTGTCATGCAGAACTATGTTTCCTTACAGAATATAGCACCATCACTTCTTCCATTGTCCAGATCATAAGGAGGGTGATAGAGGGGTATATCAGTGACAGCTTGGCTAAATCTTTACCAAACCTGGTCATAATGTTCTCACTCAATTTCATAATCAGTCCGATATATTACTCAATTCACTCTGGAGTGATTGCTCTTGAATTGATGAACTTAAAACAAGCAAACTTGCTATCTCTTCTATATGAGATCTTAGAACCTTTATTTGCAGTCTTGACTTAATGGAGGACAAGATCTAACTCTGATAATCAGCCTGACAGTCACTAGATTTATAATTGCCATACTACATGTACTTTGTTCAAGTGTTGTAAAGTGTCTTGGTGACCATTATACTGTATACAGTTTGATTCACGTTATAATGATAATCTTGTTCATGTTGTTGTCATGAGCATAATCATTTGCTTTGGGTTTTTTTGTTCAGATATTCTTAAAAATAATTCCAAAATTTCGTAGGTTTACATGGTAAAAACAATAAACAAAACATATATGTTTGGAGCTATGGTCTGTTACTACCTGCCCTTGTGCACCCCACCATACCCAATCCTGCCCACATCCAGCCTTGCCCCGGTCTTGGGTCTGCAAATACGTTATGGACAACAAAGCGAAAGTGGGACTAGGCTGTTTATTTGTTTTACCATAGCTAAGTTGAAGTGTTTTATTTCAATTCTTGTTAGAAACAAAAATAGTCTGTCAATTTTAGTTGTTTAACAAAATTCAACATATGTTACTTAGATTTATTATTCTGCTATAAAACAATGTTACTCTGCCTAACAATGTGATATGATGTTACTATATGTTTTGTTGTGGTCAATATACATATGAATCAGTGTTCAAATTATACCATTACTACTTGCTCTACCTTTGAAAATATGCTGAAATGACGTGATAAACTGTCTAATGACATAGTATGTCTAAAGACATAGTATTACTGACACATAAACATTGTTATTTAAAACAGACTGAAAATAAACATATTTATTGTTTCATACATCAGACGGTGTTAGAAAGGGAGACAATTAGGGCATATTAAAACACAATTATTTGTCTGATAGTGGATCCTGTGTAGTATCAGATCACTTTGTCTTCTAAGAGGATGCAGGCAGATTTCACTCACTCTATAATTTCAATTCTGTCTATAATTTCAATTCTGAGCATTTTGATATTGTAGGAAGTTATGCAATGTTCAAATTATATTGTAAAGAAGCAGGTATTGAATAAAATATTGTAAAAGTCGCAAGGTTTTATATCTGCTAACTTTTGCAAATTAGCACTTTGTGAATTCATTGAACTTGCTAAAATAGCAAACAAACAATCTTGATATATTAAATAGTGATGGCTTGTCATAATATAGAAATAAAATAGAAAACTAGAAAACATGAAATAAGCAACTCACAATGCTGTGTGCCTTTCTATATTTAGATTATCAAAATGCAAGCCCCTTAAAGAAGGGGAACGGTGTGTGGTCTTGCCTATTCTTCATTTTTGGCAGTACCATTCAGTTTTATGTGATGCTCAAACTAAGATAAGGAAAAAAAAATTTCCAGTTTTATTTCACTGTGGGGTGGGGGTGGGGGCAGGGGTTACATGTGATTCTAAAAGTATAACTGACACAGAGCCATGAAATCTTACAGTAATATTGTTGAGGTTTTGTTTGTGGGTGCCCCCTTGAAAGGCAGAAGTTATTTTAGAGAACATTTTAAAGCACAAATTCCTGTCCCTTAGCTTTCTGCTTGGTGCCCCTTAAAACATTGTCCTTTTTGTCAATTTATTAATACCAAATAAATATCTTGTAGGGAGAAAATATAAGCATAACATGATAAGAAAAAATCTCAAATAACAGGACTTGTATACCAGCTTCTCAAAGTAAATTGGCAGGGAAGCCAAGATGACAAACTCTCATTTAATAATATTTACTGAGACTTAATTTGTCAGAATGATTGATGTAAGTATTTGTACAAATCCAATCACTGCCACACTCCCGAACATTTTAGTTGGTCTGCATGTGATTTTGACTGGAAATGCCACCTTTATTGATTATTTTTGAAATTTCAATATTTTTGCGGTAACTTTCTTTAATCACTCTTGTATTGATATTTTGGTATTTTCTCTGTCAAAAAGACTACTGCTTAGAGCCATATTCCCGGACACCCCATTTAAACACTTTATTTTCACTTACTGTTTATCCAGCATAAAAAATCATTCAACTCTTGTTTTTGATAATTGAACAACACTATTTGTTTCTGGTCAGTAAATTTCAACAAAATGCCAACAAACTTGCTTGTACAACTTTTTGTAAACATCTTTGGGGAATATTTCTTCTCAGATAATAAAAAGAGGCCTTGTTGGCAAATTGTTAGTTGATGGTCGCAGACGAACTTAGAATGTCAATAAAAGAACATTAAACCTCTTAAAACTACGTTTACAATTTTTGCATGAATGTTTTGGACTTATAATAACTTAAAAAAGATTGAAGACGCTAGCAGGTTTCATTGTACGCCATTCGGATTCTCCTTACAAAAATAGCATGGCCCAACTTTTAGTTCGTCAATGCTGATGTGTATATACATATAGGCTTATTTATCGCAAATAAGCTATTCCTGTCCGGAAATGTATCCTGTATGGTTGAAAACATACTTGAAAGTTTTACACCTGTTTGGCCTTTTGTATAACAAAAGTTGCTCACAAAAAAAAAACAATAAACTAGTTGTGGGAAGGCATGTGGTATGTATGGTGAAAATTTGGTCCAGTTTGTTTTAAAAGTGGCTTGAAAATGTGTCATTTTTTCCGGGAATATGACTCTAAGCAGTACACTTTCCAAGTGTACACAATACAGAAAGAGTGAGCTTATGTTGATTTATGGCACTCCTACTGTAATGCATGAATTTGCTTCTTTAATCAATGGGAGACACCATCACTCGACCAGTCTCTCGGTCTCCCACATGGAATCTTTCCGTATCATAAAATAATAGTAAGGAATTACTCTTGCCAATATTATAGTTACAATGCGGAAGGATTCCAATGTTGCACATTGGATAACAACATCTGATAATGCTACAACTTTCTACTGCATGTGGTGGAATAGAATATTACTATATTATGATTAAATAAAATTTACTGCAACAGAAATGAAGTAGAGATGAAATAAAATCTACTGTATTGTGATTAAAATGAAATATACTGCATAATTGATGGATTAAAATACACTGCAAAGGGATTGAAATGAAATGAACTGCAAAATTTAATGATGAAGAAAAAATCTGCAGAAAGGATTTAATAAAATACATGTATGCTGTTCAGGGTTGCACTCAACTTTATGTCATAGTGATTAAATAAAACAACTCTGTACACAGTGAAAGGATGAAATGAAATAAAATAAACAAAAATTAACATTTAATTGTGTAGTGATTTTTACTATAAAGTAAGTGGAAATAGAAACTATGTTAGGAAAGATTGAAGTATATTGAGAAAAAAAAACAGGAACAGTGTATTTTTTTAAACTGATGGAAGTAAGAAATACTTGCTCTGTTAGCATTGCTAATAATAATGCTACGGATATTTGCGAAGATTCTAGACTGTGTATGTGGTTAGTATTGATGATTGATTGATGTAAGCAGCGACTTCAAAGTCTAAGATAAACATGTCAAATGAAAATCATGGAAATGCTATTCACTTATTACATGGAAAGTAAGGATATATAAAATATAACAATGTGCAGCATACAAGTGAAGCTTCAACCTGATGGGTAGGTAATTTGTTCTGATGTTAAGTCTCTGGATAGATGAACAAAGGTTGATCAAGACAGGAATTGTAACCTCCTTAAAGGCCAGTGACATCTGTTTGTGTGATAAGCATACAGTCTTATATTTTTCCCAGCTGTAACATATGGTCTTGCTTTATTTTCTCTCTGCACAATAATTGATGTTCTAGTGTACATGGATTCTTGTGGATTTTCTAGTACATGTAACCTTCTTTTTAAATTGGTTTTGTGGTTTATACATGGCATTCAGGTTGTCACAAAGGCTGTAAAATGTGGAATAGTATTCTTGGCGTCATGATTCATAAGTCATGATACTGTACTGATAAAATCATTCATTGGGTTAAGTGGTGCTACTCCGCGTTTATCGCTGATCTGTGTACAACTCTAGTTTAACTCGGAGAAAAGCAAAAGAAAACTAGTGTGCTTGGGTAAAAATTTAGTTTTGAATTCATATCCTTAGGAATTTATATGTAAAGCATCGAGGTACATTTTATTATACCCCCCAAACACAAAGGGTAAGGGGGGTATACTGGATTCAGCTTGTTTGTCCGTCTGTTGATGGAATCTTGTGGACACTAAATCTCGTAAATCCCTGGTCAGAATTTAATGATTCTTTAGGTAAGTGATAAGTACCATGCTTAGTTGTGCATCGATCAAGTTTCGGGTCACTAGGTCAAAGGTCAAGGTCACAGGCTGTAGGTAGTTAAATCTTGTGGACACCCCTGGTCAGAACTTAATGAAACTTCACAGAAGTGACAAGTACCATGCCTAGTCGTGCATGGTCTAATAACTTAAGCATCAAGTTACAGAAATTTTATATACTGTGTCAGTGCGGTGTTCTGGGGGGGGGGGGGGGGTATTCATCACCATCAATGATAGTTCTAGATGAAAAGCAAGTCAGGAAACAATTTGACTTTAAATTGAAGAACTTTTTAAGAGGAACACACAATTATAAAATCAGAGTAATATTAAAGATTGAAAATACAGGATTATGGGGAGGGCTGTTTTGAATTTGTGACGTAATAGTGCTGTAATGAAATGCAAATTTACATATTTATATTAACTAAGTCTTAGATTTATTGTAACTCTTAAATATTTAGCCGATTTCAAAAGTTCTTTCAACAGTGTATTTGGGTAAATAAACTCTTCAATTTTATCCTGTTGTACCAATAATTGGACTTGTGTTTCCCTTTAACTGTTGCATGTATAATTAGCCGTGTAATGATCCAGTCGTCTCTATAGAAGCCCAGAAAAGACTTTGTAAGAAATATCTGCCTCCTATCATTCTTAGAACATGTAGAATGAGCATGCAGACTGGTGGGAACTTGTGTTTGATGCATGTTTTCTTAGTTATCTTACATATTTTTGGGATACTGGTCATCCCTGACTTTAGAACAAAAGATCCTCGATACTTATTGAGGATTAGATGCAACACAATTGCAATTTCAGTATTTTGTATAAAATATGGTTACATTTACCACCATTTTGCATGAATCCAAGGGAATCATGCACATGAAAATACATGATAAACAACAGCAAAAATTGAGATATCCATGGTTATAAAGAAAAGTACACTAACAAATGGCCCCCTGTTGGACAAAGTTATGCCCCTAGGGGCTTCTGTTAAGACTGTATCTGTTCAGCAGGTCACGACATATGGTCTAATAAACATTATCTTATTCTGCTTTATAAAGATTGACCTGATATATGTTTCAGTTTAATTCATGTTAATGACTATCTTTTATACACTCATAAACAATTTTTAGTATAAAGGTGGTATGCAGGAGTCACCAAATTGTCTGTCCGTGTGTGCACATTTTTTTTGTGGTATTTCTCAAACAACTAACCAGATACCAATGAAACTTTAGCAGTTACTGGTACCCAAGCTTATTTTAAATATGCAAGTTGTTGGTCTTTTGGGTTCGGATAATTTTTCCTTGAGTTGATTTCTACTAACTAAAGTCTTTTTGTGCATATACTTGGCATTTGCTCAGATAATTTTTCATTGAGTTTCAGCCCTTTTATTTAGGTATAGTGTACATTGAAATTTTGGTAGGCTTTTTCTCAGGAATTACTGGATAGAAAGGGAATCTGAACAGTTTTAGGTATTCATATATCCATTACTGTGTCCCAGTTGCAACAAGGGTAATTAATCACCTTCCAGTAATATAGTTAGCTCTTTATTTTGCAAGGAAACACCGATGTATGTAGATCTTATGCACGCACACACAGAGCTGTGGGGACATTGTAACTCGACCCATATATTCAAGTTTATTGATTGAGATGAAATCACTCTTTTTATAGCATAACATATAATGTCATTATAGTTAATCTGTTCCCATTATATATTTAAAAGATATACCTGAAAAATATTTGCTTAAAACTTCTGCCCCGTCATTTGGAAAATATTCTAACACTGCCATTTGGAAGCTCAGTTTTCGTACTTAAAATCTTAGATTACCAAGTACATAATTTACTCTATCAGAATGGTGGTACAAATTTATGATAAAATCATTCTAACTTTAGCTGTCCCAGGGGGGGGCTCTTATAAAGGTTAAGAAATGGACACAGGCGTTTGTTGCAGTACATTTGGTCAAACTGAAACTCAACTGGAAATTGCCTTGATAGCCTAATTTGAAGAGGTACATACTGCATGGTGCCTTGGTTGAACTCTTATTTGTGGCCATGGAGACCTAAGTAACTGGTACCAGTGCTCCTTGTTATCAGCATTTATAGGAACTTGTACCTTTGTCCAAACTCCTCACGGTGAATGTCATACCATGGAATGAGGATTTGAACTGATTAATTTATGAGCTTGGATTAACTTGTTTCTAAACCGACCTTAAAATGAAATTAGTATAAACTAAATACAACTAAACTTGGTAGTCCTTCGTAAAGTCTATTCAAATATCTGTTAAAAAACTCCTGTCTGACAGGTGACGAGAAAAATTTCAATGTTGTTTGGTAAAGTCTTTTTTGAGCCACATGTAGACATGGCTAAATCTCAAAGTGCTGCAGTAATTTCTGAACTTTATTTAGCTACTATGAAGAAATCAATCATTGGTCAATTTTTAGTCATATTATCTTTTATTTTATTTATCATTCAATATTCAATCAAAAACTTGATTGATTTTCTTTACATGCAAGAAAACTGTCTGAAAGTGGTTGTCAGAATTGAAAATCATGTGTTGCATTTCAAAAATCATGTATCATGTGACTATAGATACCTAAAATGTCGGTTCAATTTTGCATAATTTATTCATAAAAGCAGGAGCATAGAACTTTGACTTAGTGCGTCAGTTTTTAATTGTTGCTAGTTATCTTTATTTTTGAAGGGAAACACTTGTATCTATATAAATCTAATGTGCCCACATAGTATGGGATATTGCTTTTTGTTTACCAGCTATTTAGATGTCTTAGGGGAATTGACTTGAAAAATACACTCTAACCTAATAGTATACATTCAACTTTCCTTCTATGTAATATGCCCTGATATTTGTTTGTTTAAAACTATTCTGCCCAGTCAATTTTGGAAAACATTCGTGTCAATCCATTTGGAAGCTCCAGTATTTCTTATTATAATGAAATCTTCCATTGAATATGAAGTAAGGATTGTTCTCTATCAACCTGACACTAATATGTTTTGATAAAATCATTCCTCACTCTAATTTTGTGGGTGCTTTAGATGAGATCAAGGTTTAGCAATGCCAGGTTGATTTTTGTTGTGAGTAACATTTTGTCTAAAAACTAATGGAATTTTCCTGTAGGTTAAGAGGTACATACTGCATTAACGGTGCCTTGTTGAACTTTATTTGTGGAATGGAGAGCGTCCAGTCACTTGTTCCGGGCATCTTGTTATAGCATTTTAGTACTTGTAATACAACTTTGTCCAAACTCCTTGAATCTTTAATTTGTGATAAAATATTCGAAAACTGATTTTTATGAGCTTGGTTGGCATCTAAACCGAAGCAAATAGGCATTGAAATGTATTCATTAAAATGAAAGGCTTAAAATACCTATTTTCCTTGTAACACTGCTAGTCAAATAATTTAAATTAATCTCCTACTAACATTTCAGGTCGTGTATACTTTTGGTGTTTTTTGTCCATCTGTTTGGATACACACAAGATGCAGGATGATTTAAATTTTAGCAGAAAGGTCCATGCTGCAAGAATTTTGTAGATAATATTTACTACTACTGAAGAATTGCGTGCATTTTTAGCCATAACAGCGTTTAATGTACCATAATTATTGCTTTACAAATTAGCTAAAACTTGATTGTTTGACTTTAGATTCCTGTAATTGTCTGAAAGTGGTTGTCAGAATTAAAATCAGTGTGGCACAAAAAATCATGTATCATGTGACTATAGATACCAAAACTTCTAAAATTTTGATATGTCCTTGCATATGGCAGGGCCTAATTAACCTTGGACTGATGATGGTCAGTTGTTACTTATTCTGACTAGAAAAAAATTTGTTTCTGGTCTGAACCATGGCCCTCAAGTCTTTTATATTCCATTTACGGTTTATATTGTTTTGTAGTAAGTTTTGTAGAAAATACTGGAGAATTATTATAAGATGCATATTCATGTCTATGTTACCTAAAAAGTAAACGTTCCAAGGTATTGCCAACATATTTTATAGCTAAACAGCTGTTTTTGGTTTTCACACAGTAGTGAGGACACCCCAAGCGTTTTTTTAGCTAGACAGACGTTTCAAACTAAATATAAAAACTGATTATAATTATTATTATAATGACTGTACATACTTCCCACTTTTAAGCAAGTAAGGATTGTCCTGTATTAACCTGACATATTATGTTGGCTTCATGTATTTAATTCCTTTAACCATGCTTGGTTATTTTAGAACAACGAAAAGGAACCGAGGTCACGAGAACCACCATAATTTGAGCTTTTTTTTGTGTAACAATTTTCTGAAACACGCATGAACTTATATGTATACATGTACTACTGTATAAACTGGTTCACTAGAAGGTTAAAAGTGGTTAAAAGAGTGCGTATATTGTTTTGTTAAATCAATTCAATCAATTTCCAATTTAGCATGTCCAAGCCAGAGGAACTTACTGACAGGGTTTAATCTTTATTTTGTGTTCAAAATATACCAAGAAATACCTGAAAATAATATAAGAAAAGTGCTGTGGCAGTAAGATGCAATCAAAAATTCTACAGTGTAGTTCAGTGCAAGGATCCATTGTAAGGTAAAATAACTATATTTACTTGTAACACAAATTCAATTGCTTAACATTAAAGTATTACATCATTATTTTCATGTCTTTCTTTTGTCAGTTTTTTGTCTGCTTTTAACGAATAAGCACAAGATGGAGGATAGATTTATTTTAACAAATGGCTCATGTTTGTCAATCATATTTAAAATAGGGAATCGTGAATTACTTATTGAACTAATGATGATTTTGATCAAGTAACAGGTGTAAAAAGGGACTATGTATAAAGCTGCACAACTAGCTAAAACTCTTCTGTGAATTTAAAGCCCAGTTATATCTTTTTTGTTTCTTTTAATGAAAATAACACACAAAAACACATTATCCTCCAATGTGAAACTAGAAAAAATTAAATACTGAATTGCATATCTCAGGAATAATTTAACCTTCGATGATGATGATAGTTTTTACTTATTCAGAGTGATAAAACAAGCTCATAATGGTCATCTTCCATGAACTTCGAGTCATTTATTTCCCCATTTATGGTTTATATTGTTTTGTAGTAAATTTTGTAGAAAATACTGGTCAGAGTTTTATCAAGATGCATATTCATGTCTATGTTAATAACAAAGAATGTTCCAAGGTTAACTGAAGTACTTGATTGTGTACAGTCTGTAAATGGCTAATTGTATCAAACTTTGGTCAAGGAACATGTATGTATTATGTTCAATCAAGGGCCTGTTGCAAACTTAACTAAAAATCATTGTCACGGTACATTGAATCGAGGACTACTGGTATAGACTTAAGATAAAGGACAAATGTGGCCCTCTATTTGTATGTGTTGGCTTCAATGTATTTAAGTCATTTGCGACAGACTTTCATTCTAACAGAACAACTGCAAAATTAAAAAAATATGATGAAACATCAGTATAACTTTATCAATGAGCACTGTTCTGAGTAATTCTGGGCAAGTACCTGTGCACAATCTTTTATTTTGGCTACTGTGCTTAAACTCAGTTTAAACTTAAGGACAGTCAACTCTAAAATACTAAATTGATTGACATTTTGTTAAATCAGTTCTCATTTTCCAACTGCAAATTGATCTATGCAATATATCTTTGAACAATCTCAAATTCAATAAGTGTTCAAAATGTAGGCATCAATCCAGGAAATAATATCAAGATAAGTGCTTTTTGGCAATAAGATCTCTTATCAAGAATTTCTACAATGTAGCTGAAAAAAAAAGTTCCATTTTTATTTCAAAGACCTATATGTATAGACCTTATTGCTATTGTTTGCACTGTAACAGTAATGTATATACACATGATTATCAACATTCTTTGTTTTATTCAGTGTTTTGTCTGCTTTTAACAGAAAAAAGGCCAATAGTCTTAGCTTTTGTCTGAAAGAAGTACACATGTTTGTAAATCACATGTAAAATAGTGGAATTAACTGTCTCATTACATATTGAACCTAAGATGACTAGGCACACATGTCTTGATCAATAGTAAGCACTTGCAAAAATGTGCCTAGCTCAACGGTCCAGCACACCTAGTGTTTCAAAACTAAACCACTGAGAAATCAAGGACCACTAAAAACTTTTTTGTTTCTTTACTGAAAATAATTGCTACTGAAAGCAGAGAGCACTGCATAAGCGTAATAATTTGAACACTAAATGCTAAAATTACTGATCTTTACATATTGAAGCTTGATGACCCACATTCCTGCCTTAAAGGTCAAGGACACACTTAGAGTTTATGGACTAAAATCAAGGATATATCAAGGAGCACTGTGTCCAGAGCTATAACTTAAGTACCTTTGCACGGACTTTAAAATCAACTTGGCACAACTGTACAGCACTTTAATCAAGGACTACTGTGCAGAGTCCCTAACTCAAAGGTACCATTGCACTAGACTTTAAAGTCAAGGACTTCTGTATGCAGATTACTCTTTAATGCATGGAAGGATTTTTACACTACATAGCACATTTTTAAGCACATAGAGGACACAGACTGTGCAGAGTTAACGGCAATCGTACCATTGAGGCACAGCTCTTGTTTAAATTAAAAGATTTCTGTACCATCACAGATTTTAATCAAGTGAACACTTTGCAGACTCTAATTGGAACCTGTGAATGTCTTTAATCAAGCAATCACTGTGCATGATCTGTTAATCAAGGACAATCTGATCACACTTTAAACCGGAGGACTCACATTTCTGTTAAAGTAATTATTTAAAGCTACTTCAGATGCTAAAGCTCTAGCTTAAGCTGAAGGCCTGTGCAAGCATGTGTTACTGTACTCTTGTCTGTTGGCCAGTTTTTCCTTTGATGTGAAAGGTGTAACGTAGAACTTTCATTTTAATTTGACTTTAAGCATAGCTGCTCACAATAAGTAGCAACAAAAATCTTAAATTGACTGCCAGGGTAGGTTACCAAGAAATAGTCAAAATGACAGACAGTATTCCATGAAACGGGGAAAAGCAGAGAATTTATTTGCGCACTAGAACGTGTGCCGGGTCACCGACTCTGTGATAACTTCTGAGTGATCTGTCAGAAAAATGCTTGAATTGGTCAAATTCTTGCAGCTTTGATGCAACACTGCCATATGTGGCAGTGGATATGGGTACCAGTATTGAAAATTGCTATGACTCTATCCTGATAAAAGATGCCATCAATGATGGTGTCTCAGAAACCATGATTATTCATGTTCTATGTTGCAGTTGAGCAATTTTTAAACTTATTAGTTACACGACAAGCTAATAAACTACAAAATTTCGTTTTCTGTCTGGTATCATTCAGATCTTGCTTATGGCCCCTATAATAGTTGAATATCAGATTTTCATTCTTGTGGGTCGATCACAACTACTTTTTGTATGATTTTTATTTAATTGTCTTTAAAGCCTTTGCTGGGACACAGTTTTACTTTATCAATATTATCATTTCATAGCCTCAAGTGGTGAAAAGAGCATTTCACTGAAAATCTTAATTGATTTCAGTGTTTATGTTGAAAACTGAATCTGATATTCAATTTATTTCCACTGTTTTAAGACATAATAACTCATAAAGCTTTTATTTTGATGCAGACAAGGAAATGATAATACAAGGATGGTTCTAATGAAAGTGAAAAAATAAATTGGAAACTTGTCTGGCTGCAGTACTGATGAGTGAGTGATAAAACTAAACCATTGTCTGCATCCAGCAATGCAAAACTGTGGTGCCCATTAAACATGAAATTATAGAATAGATATAGTTTTGGTATTTACGAGCCATCTTCTTTCTGCTTTATTATTCAGTAAGTGGTTTCGGAGCTGCAACTTCGAACAAGTAAACTTGTTGATTTCTTGCATTTTGAAATAAAAGTAATTCAACTATGACAGTCATTCTCCCAGAAAGGGTTGATTGATCACTTACAAAATTCAAGTTCTGTTTAAAGTGCATTTTGATACAATATATGTCTCATGGGCATGTTGTGCAATCATATATTTTCTTGCATTTCTTGCTTCATTTTGACTTTAAAACACATGATATAAATCTGAAATGTTCTTGCTTCATTTTAGTTTTAAAACGAAGAGTGCATATATGGCTGTGTATGGGTACCAGTGCTGAAAATTGCTGGCTCGGTCTCGCTCTCAGATAAGCGACTGGATCCATCTTGAGTGGTGTCTTGAGAGTGATTCATATAAGTTGAAAGACTCGATCCAGCTGAAACAAACAAGTTTAAACTAAAATATTGATGTCTCTCCTGACTTAGTGGTGACATTGTTTTGCCCTACAGTCTTCAAACTTCATAGGATGACAAGTATTATTGAGCAGATGATCCCTACAGTTTTTGGGCTCAGTGGATCAAAGGTCAAGGTCACAGCCACTGTTTCAAACTTTGTAAATAGTTCCCGCTCAGTGACTTGATGATTTGTCTTAAAAACAGATGATCCCTATTGTTTTTGTGACCAGCAGATCAAAGGTCAAACTCACCAAAGCGATCATGTTTGCATTAAAGAAGACACTGGGTAGATACTTCCTTTACAGGAATTTCAAAATGATCCAGTGGCACAAATCATATGGCAGAGTATTTTAATTTAAGCTTTAAACCTTCGTAGAATGGGTTATTTCCTGGATGCTCTTCCTTGAGAAATCCACTCTTAGAATCTTCTTCCGTATGAAATTTTTGCCACTCAGTCATTTTTAAATTCATGAAATGGAGGTATCTACCCAATGTCTTTATAAATGCAAGACATGACAGCTTTCCTGCATTGATAGCTAAATATAAGCTAAAGAAGTTTGGATGATCAATAATTCAGTAAAGAAGGAAAAAGGCAGTTGGTGCCTTAGAATAGTTCAGTAAATAATATAAATGAACTGTCGGACTAGAAATAAGGTAAACAGTAAACAAACAGAAATGGAAAAAAGATACCCTGTTTAGACATGGGAACATAATACTTTTTTCAGCCTTCAGCTGTCACTGACCAGGATCAGATACAAGTATCAACAGTCGCCCAGCTTGGGTTCATTATTAATTATAATTGTCAGCTGGATTTCAAATTAAAGACTACTTCTTCACACTGGTAATATATTGATTGAGCTTATGTCAGTTGCGTATTTCTACATGTCCAGTAAAAGGATCTGACAGTGTTATTAATTATTCAGCATACTTAAACATTGTATTAATCTGCTGAAGTTTAATTTAAGCGGAATGAATAATTTACTTTCTGTAGTTTGAGCTGCATTGCCTTACTAAAGACAGTACATCTTTTGAAAGGTTTCTACAATAGTATAATATCAAAGCACTCAGGGTGCTGACAGAAAGTGGCTCACTGTACAAATGTATTTGAGGCCATTCCAAATAGTTCTGGCTTCCATAACTAAATTGGTCTTTTTATTGTCAGTTGACCAAAGTAGGAATTGTAGCCTCACAAAGTTAACAGGATAAGGTCAGTTTATATCACTTTGCAAAATCCATCGCACCTTTAATTTCCTATAATAAACTACATCGCATCATTAAAACCACATTGCAAATGCTACTGAAGCAATACTTAACAGGGTCTACCTGCCATAAAAGCTCCAAAAAGCCAATAAAACCTTTTATTTCTTTATTTTCGTATTCAAATGAAGCTAATTCCATTCTCGCAAGTGCAGAACGGAATGGAAAGCCATGGCAAAAAATAGACATGGCTTAATGTAGAAGAAACATTCTTATTATTGACTGAAACACACTTATGTTATGAGGCCTTGAGTTCAAGAAGGTATTTTTTATGGTTAACGCCATTATATTTCTGCATGTTAGATTTTTCCAACTTGATATGTTTACATGCGCTTCAACATCGAGGAGTCACATGACCAACCAGGTTCCAAAAGATCGCTTTGACCTATAATGAGAGGAATAATAGGTCAACTTAGCTTTTAAATTGTGTTATAAGCTTCAAAAATCTTCCCTGTTAATCCTTTACATTTGGGCCTAGAGGTTAAGTATATTTGACATGTATATGTACATCTATAGCTCTGAGTCTGAAAAATACAAAACATTTAAAAATTTACAAAGGATTCATAGTTTTCTGTCTGGCTACTTTTTAAAGCTGGAGCAGACTTGACATTTTTCAGAATATTGAACACAATTTTTAAAAATGCAATTAATGTGCAAATGTTAATGTTTTTTTATTGTAAGAAAATCCAGTTCTAAATGTCTTTTTACTCAAATATCAAGATTAATTTCTATTCTTTTTGTCAAAGTTTAGCTTTGGAAGAACTACTTAAATATTTGAAAGCCTGATCTTCCAATCAGAGTCGGACTCGATTACAAAGGTCAATGCTAATATGAGAGTATTGCTGTGCAATGTTTTCACATTTATTGTAAAATATAGATAAGAAGTGTGTTTACATTGTGGAACACAACTGTTGTAACAAGTACTATTGCAGTTAGTTAGAATTGTTGGTAATTATGGTAAGCAAACAGTATAGATTTAGGTGCAGACTGAGCATGATCCATACTGACTGCATAATGCTAGTGTTACCATGACAGCGATGTTTTCTCTAAAATTAGAAAATCAAGATAAAGGGCACTTATTCCTGCAGCCTTAGAATCAGACATTTAAATGCAAGGGACATTACTCTGGTAGCCCATCTCAAAGGAGCAGCCTGTCACTCAAATGCAAAGGCAGTCTATATGCCTTTTGTCTAATAATTTGTTCAAATTCAGGGGTCATACTCTTCTGTAATTAATGAATTAAGTCAGTGACAGCCTTATGACAAAGTTTTAAGAAACTGAATAAGAAATTAACTGATATTCAGGGACCACTAACACGCTTGTCCACATTATTGTATTTTAAGGCCTTGACTGATATATCCAATTACTTAGCATGACTTTAAGGCAGCTCTTATTGATAATATAGCAATTATCCTAGCTTAGTCCAGTAATCTTTGATTATAAATCTCAACAGTAAGCCAGAGCTGTGGCATTGATTTGAGTACCAGGATATCTGTACTTGTCCTACTGTCAAATACTGCTTGTAACCAGAAAATGGAGTTATAAGTAAACATTTCCCAAGTTAATCAAATGGAGGTATGCCTGGAAGTGAATTGGAACAAAAGCTTAGTATAATAATGATGAAAGAAGAATTTCAGATGTCTCTGGCAGAAATTGGCTTATTTCCTGAGTAATTGTCATAGATTTCGGCACAGAGTTTTGTTTAGTCTAGTCTACACTATCTTTTACTCAGAGTAAAATGTAAAAAAAAAACAATGAGATAGGGAAATATCCACCACCTCACCTATTTGCCCATAAGTTTGTTGTTACATAATAAATTTGTCTTGGAAAAGGTCAGTTAAGTGCTGAAATTAAATTTGCTCTGTTTGTCTTAATAATGGTAAGAGTTAAGGCCCTTGTCTAAAAATTCTGCCAGTTCAGCAGGTGTCTTGAAAAGTGCTTACTGACTCTTTTTTCTTCTCGCCCCCAAACAAGAAGCCAGAGTTCACAGGCTGTGTAAAACAATAAAAAGAGAAAAAGGGCTTTGTTTGTTCTGGCATCATCACAGGTACCAGAATGACCCTGAAAGTTGTAACTTTGGTATTTTGAGACAAGATTTCCAGTACTTGTTCTATAATCTGTTACTAGTTACAGTTTTATTGGAATGTCCGTATTCAATAGTTGAATTGGGATGCAGACAGTAGTTTTTGCAGTTTTAAAGATTAAGTGTCTTGTATTATCAGTTATTTAAGGATGAAATGCATCATTCTCTGATCTGTTATCTGTGCTCATTAATCTTTTACTGGGAATAAATGGCTAGAAACAATTAGGCAATCATTACATCAGTCAGGTAACCTATCAGTTTTCAAAATTAATTCAAACATAGTATCTTTGATGATGGAGGTGTTAAAAAATTTCTTTGGTGAATTTGCATTTACCTTGAGAATACCTGAGGGTAGATTCTTTCTTTGGCACAGCCAGTTAAAGCACGTGTTTCCACTTTGGAATCAGACACAGAGACTATCATAGTGTCTCTGCCCTATTGGAGAATTTTGAGGCATTTGAGAAACAGTTAACAACTGAGACACATTGAATACTGTAGTGAGAAATTCTGTGCTTGTTTTCAGGTCAGTTTTATTGAAGAGTTCAAAGATGCCACTTTAAACTTTAAGGGGCATTCTGTGCAAACACTTAAATTAATAGAACCAGGGGTTATTATGTAACTCCTGTTCCTTTCAATTACCCCATATCAAGGTAATAATTAATGAGAGCATTATAAAGGCCTGTTTCTGTTCAAACATGCATTGTAAGAAATTGTATTTTGATGAAAGCTGTGGTTCTTTTGATGTATAGATAAGAATTAAAACGATTATTATAAACATGCACCAAGAAGAAACTTGTGAAATTGAATCAATATTTAATCAAGGAAATGAAACATTTACACTTCTACTTCAGGTCAATCACATCAGACACAGACAAAGCATTAGAGGAAAACGGCATTGCTCTAAAGAAGATAACCCCAAGACCAGAGTCTAACTCGCATGCCAATCCGATTTTCTCCATGGAAACGGAGTCGGATACAGGACCACCGCCGTACATTGGTCCATCAGATTCAAGTCAGCAGTCTGGCGACATTCCGGGCGGAGGGCACAGGAATGAAAATAAATATATGAAACGTGCAGCATCGCCTTCAAACATCAGTGTAAATGGTGACATTCAGAGGTTAGACAGTCTGCTTGCGGTAGAACAGGGGAATACAGAGACCCGAAAGCGACATAAGAGTGATGGGGCAGTACCAAATACCCCACCCAGCAAGACTTTCCTTGATCCCAACAACAAGAAGAATTCCATGTATGAGAGTAAAAGCACAATCAGTGGTGTAAAGTTTGATGACTCTTTCATTGGTATGTTTTTAAACATAAATCCTATACTCTGCAAAAATCCTTAAGTAGACTTTATCCTGTATTTTAATTTTGACAGTTCCATATACCACAATTAATTTTAATTGCTCAAAGGAGATTAACTGAGTGAATACCAAACATTATAGACTATGATGGTCTGAGACTGGTCATGGTCTGCACTGGTTTCTAAGGCAGATCCACTAGTCACCAGCAGTAAAACAGTTATATAGACTTAAAATAAGCCAAGATCATTTGTTTCACTGCCTCATTCCTGTGAAAAAGCCTATTGCCTGTTAGCAGCTTTGACTTTGGTTTTATTGCTGGCACTTCTGTTCTGTAATGACATTGATGGCTTAAGATATAGCATTTGATCTCCTGGATACAGTTTTATTTTCACAGACAGTAATGCAAAAGAAACACACATTTAACAGCTGGTTGTACTGAAAACTTAGTACCATGGAGATGTTTTTGCTTATTAAAACAATAAGATAGATACCACAGAAAACTCTGCATGGAGAACAATTCCAGCTGATTTCCTTGGGAAACATTTTGGTAGCATTGACTGCAAATGTCTCAGCATACCACTATATAGACTGGCATCAGTTGTTAGTCCTCATGTCTTTTCTGAACATTTTACAACATTTCCACAATATGTCCTTCCCTTGACCCTGTTGAGATGAGCTTTGACTCAGACACATTTTTGACAGAGATAGCCCCTACTTTCTTAAAAGAGAAAAAGGCTTCAAGAAAAAAAAGACCTCAGTCTGACAACAGACTTTTATAAGTCTAACCAGTATATTGCAAACTATGTATAGGAGATCCATTTGCTTATTGCAGAACATACAGCAGTGCAACCCCTGAGAAGCAAACACCCTCCGGAATGCAACAACGTGTTTTATAGCAAGGTGTTGTTCTAAACATTTATGTGCAGTGAAACATATTCATAATTTTATATTCTTGATAAAATTATGTATATATATATTCGTTTTTGCTGTGCATTTTACAAAACAATTGTGCTGTAGTTCAAAAAGACCATAAAAAAATACATGTACTATTATGAATAATTGCGTTTTGAATTTCCTTATAGATGAATCCGGCACCACTCTGATTTACTCCAGACATGAGGTAAGGAAAATATTTACATGTTTCTGCTTAATTAGACAGTTTTTAAGTTTGGTATTCTCCTGGGGCGAATATGCAGATTGCCAGCTGATCAAAGGTGATTACAATAATAATTATTGAGATTGAAGCAAAGTCATTAAGATAGTCTGCCCAGTAGTGTCCCCAATATGCAAATTAAGGGCGGACATTGAGCATGTGCCTGTCAGATGATTTTGTTGGGTGTTACTTTTGGTCAGACATTTGATGTTAAGTCAGTACTGCCTGTAGCAGGCTGACCTTGTACAGAAGTGCAGGCATCTGTTATTGCATCTCTAGTGGCCACTGTATGACCTTTGATTATTGAAATGAACTTAACATGTAAACAAATGTGCACCTATCAAATTTGGTAGTGATGCTATGCTAAAATGCTGATTGAAGCAAAATATGCTAGACACAAGTACCAGATACATGGCTGGCAAATCACATTAGCAAAGACTCTGAGTGTAACTGACCACATTACATTGTATTACATGGTTGACCAGTATAGCATTACTAACCTTAAACTGCCCTTAAAATGCAGAAATATGAAGTGCAAAACAATAACTCTGTAAGGAGAGCGTTTTCAGTATTGCGGTGTCTTTAAGTATACATGTGGTAAAGAAAGCGTGGTGAACATGTTATGTATGCCCAAATAATTGTCTTCTGCTTTATAGTATCAAATTACTGTCCATGACAGATTCTATTAGGTCACTTGTGAAAAATACTATGTTACATTATATGCAAAAATTCTATGTTGACATCATTTATTATACATGTTTACAAATTTCACTGAGATTTACTATGGAGACAGGAGTATCATTTCACCATAATATATACTAATTTATTCATTTTTGTAAAAGAAAAACTAAAATTGCATCCGTTTAGGGTACAGTTACAGGAAACGAGCTGGTTATAACATACAATTTGGGTATATGATATTTATAAAATATTTGCTGACATACTGGCAGACATGTGTTTACAAGTAATGGTTATGTAAATAAAAGACTTGCATTTAGGATGAATTAAATTGTTAATTTACGTAATTTAGTACAGCAGCTTGTTGCACATTAGAAATTATTACGTTAGGCCACGCCAAAATAATCTGTTGGTCATCGGACACTCTGCCTAAAATCCGGAGTGAGCGAAATTAAATGTAAAGGAAAATATTACTATTTTGGTCCATGAAATTTCCTTCAAGCGAAAAAGTGGTAATTATATATCCCCTCTAGCGGGGGAGACATTGATTTGGTACTGTAATAGTCTGTTTGTATGTCACATAAGTTTGTCCATGCAACTCCTCCTTCACACCTGGATGGATTTTACTGAAACTGGGTAGAAATGTTTAGTACAAAGTGTAGTAACTGTTGTGCATATCATCAGGATTTTCAACTCCATTGACTTATAGTTATAGGACTTTGAAGAGTTTGCATATACATAATTATATCTAGTCTTTAGGTTTAAAACCCTTAAAATGCGGGAAAAGGCAATATATATATAATGAATGAAATAAAAATGACTTGATATGGCTTTAAAATAAAGATCTAATTAACAAAATTAATTGTGCTACACGTTTCATACAATTCATCATGCACAGAATTTTCCGCTTCATTGATTTTTGTTTAAGTTTAGGACTTTGAAGACTGCATATATTTGTCTATATTTACAATATTCAGTAAAATCTTTTTTGTGCTTCTCAAATACCCCTACTGGATTTTCATAAAATTTTGCAGGAAGCATCAGTATGAACTAGAATTATGTGAGTTTAATCAAATTTGCAAATAAATCTTTATATTTCTTTGGTGGGTTTGACAAATTTATTAATTTGGTGTGGCCTTAACCTTCATTAGCACAACTATTTGGAGAATTAGTTGGGCTGTTGCTAATCCCAGGAGCTTGGACAATTTTTTAGTATTCAATGATATCACACAGTGAAGTTAGATAACTCTTGATTAAATTTGATTCAAATTATTGCCCTTTTTTGGACTTAGACATTTTGGATAAAGTTTTACATGTAAGCTGCAGTATAGCCATTGTGTACTCGACAAAAAGCACCCAATCATGCAAGCCTGTTTTCAGAATGGGTGTTGGGCAGCGATGGTCGACAACCCCATTAGCCACCATTCATGAACCCAAATCAAAACTGTTGGGCATTTTACTTGTTAAACGAATGAATGCCAAATTTGAGGACTGAGCATTATAATCTAACTGTTGAACATTTTGACATGTTTCAAATAGGTATTTAACATTCAACAAAAGTATAAAAATTTGTTTCATCAGAAAGATAAAACGAAACAATAATTTGAAAACCAGGTAGATCTTGTTTAAATTGATACAATAATTCTGGAAAACCATAATAAAAATTTTGCAGTTGATACTCAGGGTAAGATTTCATTAAAAAAAAATGAGAAAAAAAGAAAAGGTTGTAATGAGTGGCAGAAACTTCAGAATCACCTTCACCAAGGTTTTTTAAGGAAGAAAATAGGCCTATTACTACGTACCTCGCAGGGCCAAAATGAAATAAAATGCCATGACTCAAATCTGTATTGTAAGATGATGGATGACATTGCCTAACAGTGCAAAATAAATGATAAAATTCAAAACACTAAAATCTCTTTCTATTTGTATCAAATTGAAATACTAGTACCATTTTAATGTAGCTTAATCGTTCAAGGACATAATAATAAGAGCAAGCCAGATGTGCTAGATATGTAAATTATGATACTTTTATTAGTGTATCAAGTTTCCCAAGTTGGAAATAGTACATGTATGTACATGTGTGTAGTAAAGAATGACCCAGAAACCAACTTTAGGCCAGTGTTTTTTGATTTGTCGTTACTCGAACCCGCCGCCCCGATTTTTTCGTATTTTCCAAAAAAAAAAAAAAATCAAAAATTTTTTTTTTTTCAATTTTTTTTTTTTTCAAATCGCGAAATTATAGTCCGTTTATACAAGTGATAACGTCAGAAGCTGCATCGTCTAGTGAATTTTTTCAGACCGATTTGGGACTATTTGCCCCATTCCCCTCCTAACATGATGTATATTTCCCCATTTTTGACAAAAATCCCTCAAAATGAATGCTGACAAAAGTTTTTGATTAAATTAATCAAATGCTTGCCAAAATTGTTATAAAATGTAAGTTTCCATCAATAAAAACGTTTCATAATCACTTCTTGCAATTATTTGATCCTTACAATTGAAATAGTCAGCGAAAATCGCTGTTTTCGCTTGTCGTCTATTTTCGCGACCCCGTTTTTTTGTTATTTTACCAAAGAAAACAGTGTTCAGGAAGACTCAAAAAAAGATAAAAATAGATTTTTTTCAACAATAATGCCTGTTGTTAACAGTTTTGTTTTGACACCAGTATTTTTATCTGAAATTTAGTTATTTTTGAGTGCATTTGGGCCAAAATTCGCCCCATTCCTTAAATTATTTTTATCCCTAAAAAGTCAACAAATATTCAAGGGCTTTTGCTCTGGAGGGGGTTGTTCTTTGTTGGTTTTAGAGTGAGCGGTCCACGATGAAACAAAGTTTGTCATGTATAAAAAGTCTTTTTTTTTTTTTTTCCTCCTCCGTACGGAGCTTTTTATTTCAACTCGGTAACATATAATATGGCCTTAACAGCTGATCATCAGCTGTTCAGGTTACTAAAGTTACATTGAACCAGAGTTTAAAGAAATAAAAAAATCCAGATATATCTATGTTAAATTTACATACCTAGGTTATTTAATCAAAGATTAATGATGCATTTTATTAATTACCTAAAGTGATGTACCTAAGTGTGAAATGTGGTGTATTATATTGCCCATAAACATTCTTTATGTGTTATATTATTACAACATGTTTTAAGATTATTTGAGTATAAGGTTGCTTTTTTGGGAGGCAGGATGATTTTTTGTTATGTTAATTATACTTTAGTCTACTGAAAAACAGATTTATTGAAGAAGAAAAAAACAGAAATGTCTTGTTGTAAACAGATCTAAATTTCATACTATGTATTTGATCCCGTTTAAAGATACAATATCAAAAAAGAAGAGGTGTCAAATTTTAAAAATAAATCAGCACATGTCTTAGAATATGTCATAATAAACAAGATGAATGGCAAGCAATGTTTTCTCAAATTTCTAAAGACCTTTGTAAAATATTTACAAAGGTATATATAATCTTAAAACAGCCAAATATCTCTGCAGTCTTAGCAAAAGTGGCACTTTACTAATTACAACATGAAAATACATGATGAAAACTTATACCTATCAGGCACTTAGTATTTGATAGTATTTATATTTGTTCACAAGATGTTAATTTTTACCCCACCTAAATTTCATAAATGGCCTGGCCCCTTTTTCAAATTAGGCAGTACCATTAATTGTTTAATGGAATGTTAACTGAAAATCTATTGATGGATAACAAATAATGCTGCACAGAAATACAGGCTGATCATGATCTGTACTGATCGCAAAGGTAGGATCACTTGCCACCAGTAACATTGAGTCACATGACAATTTGTTTATTGCAGAAAGTGCCGCTGAAAGATTTCTCGATGGAGGTTCGTGCTCACATGGACATCAAGAAGTTCCTGAACAATACAATGTTGTTACTGGACCTGACTCAGGTTAGCCTGGATGCAATCATTGATGCGATCCTTCATAAACTTCTCGACTCCAACGAGAGCAAGGTGGCCTTCGATCAGGCGAGATCTGCCCTCTTTACTCATGATAATGGTAACTATTGTTCTACTCTCGCCATCATACTTGATACTTGCAGTGTTTAGCTGAGGTTAGGGTAGTTGTCTTATAATCTTTACCATACTAGCTACATGATTTTTTTTCTTTACAACCTGTGCAGACTATGATCTGCTTGCACCTCCGTGCAGTCAGATAGTAATTTGCTCTAACCTGTTTATTCTTCATTTTCTACAAACACCCCTTGAACAACTAGTGGCACTATCCAAACTTAAAGATGTACAAGTCCATTTCAGAAATCTAGCAGGGCCAGGGTTTAAACAGAATCTTACTTATAAAGCCATTTAATACTTTCAGTTACATCTTATTAGATTTTGAATAGAAAATCACTTCTTATACTTGACAAAAAAGAACCATTAAATTTGAATAAAATGCAAAAAAACGACAAAAATAGATGGATATGCATATTTGACTGTTTGATGCAAAAGTGTGGCAATTTATCAAATGATAATTTACTAAATAATGCAACAAGTTACAGTACTTCTGTACTGGTCAAACAGTGATCGGATATATGTAAGACGCAGCAGATTAGTTGTGTCTTTACACCTCATGGATGAATTATTTTGTTTTCTGATACCCAGTTCAGTTTGATGTCAACTGGCAGCTCACCTTACTGATGGTAGTCATATGATATGTTTCAACTTATGGCCGCTGTTAGGTCAAGGATGCATAAATAATGCTGGTTACCCATAGTTTGTAACATTCTCTCATGCCTTAAACATTGGCTTCAACTTATCATATCATATCCCACCTGTGTATTATTCCAGACTAGTTTTACCAATTTTTCAAATAATTTCAAACAATTTTTCTGAGAAGACACCATTTTTAAGGCTACCTACTGCCTGCAAGGTCAACTTTACTATTTGAACAACCTGCAAGGTCAGCTTTACACAAGGTCAACTTTACTCTTTGATCTACTAACAAGGTCAATTTTCTCTTGGCACTACCTGCAAGGTCAACTTTATACTTAGAACTACCTGCAAGGTCAACTTTACACTTGGAACTACGTGCAAGGTCGATGTTTCACTCGTAAAATTCATTGGTCTAAGAGATCCTCACTGAAAATTTACTGATCAGATCAAATGATGCATAAGTACAGGCTGGTTGTGAGATGCACCGTTGTTAAGGTAGAACCATTGGGCACCATTATGGCTTCTTGATAGATTGATTTATCACTTATCCAGACCTATTCTTTGTGGCTTTACACTGGTCATAGTTCAGTTTGGATAGTTGTGCTTGATTGCACAAAGTTCAGGTAGCTAATGTGAATGACACAAGTATTCATTACCACTATTTCCATTTCTGTAGTTTAGGATAAACAATGTGAGAATCAAATAGGTCTTCAGGCAGTGTTCTTGTCATAGTTCATTGTTTTGTGGTTGAGGTGTTTACAGCAGTTAGGGTAGTCTGATGACCTTGACATTATGGTTAATTACTTGATCTTGTCTATTAACCATATTTTAAGACTACAAGATTGTAATCTCTCAGTTGATTTGTTTGATATCCTGTATGGGTGTATCATTTAGATCTATGGGGTTACATACCTCTATTGTGATCATAGATTTAGATAACTGTATTCTGTTAGCACATAATTTTGTCTTGTAAACATGTGTGTCTTTTTGGATGGCATGAAATGTCTGCTGAAGTTGTTTGAATAAGATTTTGAATCATAGTTTTTGTCTTCAGTATCAGTACAATGAATGCCAGAATGACACCATTTTACACTTTATTAGATGCTGAAATGGCCCATTGAGATGCAAAAATGGTCATGCAAATGTTGCTTGATCACTAATAACTACTAAAGAGGAGGGAATAAGTTTGAATCTGTCACTATAGAAGTATGAATAATGATAAATAATAGTTTGTATATCAAAATGATGTGGAAACAAAAGAAAATGGTGAATTCTTGATTAAAGAGGGGAAATATATTTGGTAAGACGCAGGCTACGCCTTATGAGTGTGTTTTGATTGAAAATCGAGATGCCCTCTCTGTCCTCGACACAAGTAAACAGGAGTGGCATGTTAAAAAAAAGCTGTATTTTAAAAAGCTGTTAATACTTAAAATTTAGACATCAGTGCATGCATAAACAATGATTTTTATAGTGTGTAAATACATTCTATAAACGCAAAGTAGGGTCGCAATTTGAAAACCATTGTGGGATATTTTAATGTCAGACATTGCGCATGACTTCCTACATTAGAACTTTATTCCAAGAACTGTTACGTGAAAAATGTGATCAATTTATAATGGTGGGACTGGGAATGATCAGACAGAAATAAATTCTTAAATGCTTTTCTCCTATTTTATTTTCATTTGAACTGTTAGTGCATAATTATATCTAGTGCCGTAATAAATGCATTAAAATGTGCCAGTTAAAGCAACAAAGTTTCTAATTCCAGAAAGAAATTTGCCATAAACAGAAGTTACGTTTCCTTATACAATCATCAGTACCTTCGATGTGTTAATGGAACATTTTTATGCCCAAGTCAAATTTCAACTGAAACTGGCCTCAAATTTATCCAAAATACAAAAATTGTGTATCGATGAAATGTCAGCAGAAGTTTGTTCTGATTTATTTTTACAGCATTTCCAATTGATTATGCAATTTTTTGTTTCTAAAATAGGCTTGATGGTTGAGCCTAAATGCTAGTGTTTCTAAATATTCTAACTGGAGAATTGATATCCCATTAATCAAGTGCAAGCTTAATCAAAATGAAAGCGTAGGCAAATGGAATTAGAAATTAAGACACTTAAAAAATTATTTAATGACAAAACCTTTCTAATGACATTTAACTGCCCACGTTTTGTTGTTTCTAAAATAGATTTGATATTTAAAATCTAATTATACTCTTGTAAACAAAGTTTAAGGGGGGTTACACTGGAGTCACCTTGTCCATGCACATTTTTGTGTGCCCTATTTCTGAGCAACCATCATTGGCATATTACGCTCGGATACTTTTGCTTTAAATAGTTATGGCTGTTTGATTTTTTTTTCCAGAAAATTCTTATCCTCTCGAGGCAGGAAATCAGTGAGACTTCAAAGAAGTTATTTATACCAAGTACTTATTGTTGGCATGTTGAGCTGGGATAATTTTTGCTTGAGTTACGGCCCTTTGATTATTTTAACAAATTTTGTCCGCGCAATTCTTCCGCAAATATTGGCCGGAAATCAATGAAACTTCGTGGAAGTGATCAATACCAAGCCTTTTTGTGCTATCATTGGCATGTTGTGCTTGAATTATTTTTCATTGAGTTTCAGCCCTTTAATTTTTTCAACAAATATTTTCTGTGCATTTTCTTAGCAACTAAAGGTCGCTTATAAATGAAAATTGATAGAAATCAATGAAATTTCACAGGAATGATTGGTACCAAGCCTATTTGTGCATACTCTCGGCATCTTTCACTAAGATAATTTTTTATTTAGTTCCAGCCCTTTGATAATTTCATAGGTATAGTGTACAAGGCTATGTCTGAGCAATCACTGGCTAGGAAGGGAATCTGTTAAGTTGAAACAGTCCTTTAGGTATTGATATATCCATTCTAGACTGGCATCAGTCATTAGAGTCATTTCCTCCTGTCTTTTCTAGACATTTCTAGACAACATCTTCACAATTTCTCCTGCCTTGACTCTGTTGAGATGAGCTTTGATTGAGACATAAGAATTTCTTCTTAAAAGAAAAAACTCTTCAAGAGAAAAAAAGACCTCTCAATCTCAACAGACTTTTATAAGTCTATATCCATTCCTGTGTCCAAGCCATGATGGGGGTATTAATCACCTTCAGTGATAGTTCTAGTTGCTGTTGTTTCTTAACATTCTACCTCAATGATTTATATGCCATCAGACACATCCTATCTGAAATGGTTAGTATTGTGGGCAAATGGAAGACGAAATTAATAAAAGAAAACATCTTATGATATGCAAATAATGTGAAGGAAGAATCATGTGAAGGGAGAAAACCATAGTACTTTGACTACGATAGTTCCTTAGTCTTTGTATTTTTTGGTTTATAAATTGACATATTGTTGCATCATGTTGTAATATGTGACAGGTATAACTAGTTGCTGTAAGCTTTACATATACCTGATGTTACAAAGTACAGTACTCAACTTTCATTCACAATTTTCATTTGGAATCCGTATGTCTGCTGAAAATGTATTGTAAACAACAACAATTTTCTCTTGCTTTATGTCCACATGGTATCAGAAGCATGAGCCTCAGCTTTCCGTTTCAGAGATTGTTCAGTTCCGAACAGGGGTATTTATATTTATAGAATTGAAATCAGTTACCTTTTGCAATACTAGGCGTTCACATGTTCTGAAAAATGTTTTTATGTGTTTCAGTGCATCAACTGAGCCGTACATTACAGTGCACAAGTGTATCAGAAGGTGGTGGTTTTGATTATGACCAAAGCTGGATATGTGCCATGTAAGTAGAATGGTTGCAAATACATTTGGCTACCATAAGCCTCTGACAAGTCTTTTTTAGCTCTTTTCGTTTTAGATTTGAGGAGAATTGTAGTGTAGGTAACAGGGGCAGAATAGAGATGACAAAAGGAGTAGTGTTTGGTGGCAGCTGGGTTTCATGCTATTATTTTAGATTGGGGTATGTCATTGGGCCAGCAGACTTTGTCAAAAATGGCAATTTATGGTCAATAACTTTAGTTAGGAGTGAGGTTTTGCCATGAAACTTGTGGTTGATTTACAGATGTTCCATGTGATTACTAATGGATCATGGTTAAAGTGGCTGTTACTAAGATCAAGAAATATCTTTAAAAAAGATAAATTTCATTGAGCAGAAGAAGAGTTATCTGAGACCCACACTTGCAACCAGTGATTTCATACATATTCTAAAAATAATATGTAGTATGTGGTAATGTAGGAATTCATGCATTCATTCATAAAAGTGGTTTGGTCTGACATCATTTATAGGGATGATAAAATCCAGCTTATTCAGTTATGCGGAATAAAAAAACAGTTTCTGTCTAGCAACTCTAGTTGAGACATGGAGAATGAAGTATTGCCATGAAAATTGATGTGTAGGTAGTTTACTGCATTTGGGATTTCTTTGCCAATCAACACAGAAAGTTACACTGCATATTATCGTGTTATCTGACTGACTTTCATGTTCCCTGAAAATTCACTTTTACCTTTTGACTATTTTTTACCTGTCCAAATATGTGCTGAAGATGTTACACTTAAACTGTTTGATATAATGTCATCTCCCATTCCCACAATAAAATTTATCCTAGAATTGCAGGGATGCAAAGATAGACTGAAATCAGGATTTGTGAGAACAAACATCTGCCTAAAAATTGAAACTCCTGTGCTCCGGCTTGGCTTGACTTTACAAATTTTGGCTTCAGGTTATCTACAGAGCTATTATTTAATAGATCACAGTCTGATAAACAACTGAATATAGATTTCTGGAAACTAAAATAGAATTGATTTTGTTTGAATAGCTGTAAATTACGAAAAATCTACATTGATTTATTTCAGGAAATTTCCTGTTTTGACTTAATTGATATAATGAGTGATGTTTAGTGCCACTTTAATCAAACAGTTGAAACAGAAATTACAAGTTATTACTTTCCCTTTTTACAAAATTTCCTTTTCCGTTATTTTTTCTTTTCTTTTTGTCATAAAAGGGCTTTAATTATGCTTAAATTGTTAAGTAGCTGCTGTTCCAATGGAAACCACTTGTATAGTGAAACCTGTGAACAAAGACCTAATCTGTTGGGAAGCTACGTCATGTGGTCTTTATTCATGAGTGATTCTACTATAGATGAATAATGCACTGTGATCTTCCTGCTGGTATTTATTCACAAGGTGGTCTTTTTCCTGAGGTGGTCTTTAACACAGGTTTGACTATATGAAATGATGTATCTTACATCAAGGGCAACTGATGCCTAGACATTCCAGAGCATCATGTGATGGAGAATAAATAACATTGTAGACAAAATTACCCTATATCAGCCAAGTGAGAGAAGAGAGAAAGAAATAAAAAAACACTTCCAGATGTCAGTCCAAGGTTACTGCATACATCCACCTACAATCCTGTACTTGAACATGTCGAAGAAAATCAGAGAAAAACTGAGAAACTGACACTTTGTTAGGCAGTAAAATATACAATTTGGAAAGCAGATTGCAAAAACAGTAAAATTCCAACAGTTTTATGTGTAGTTAAGTTGTAGTATATTTTCCTGCTGTTTTAAAGTGGTAAGAAGCTTGTAAAGTTTTCTGAAATAAGTAGTAAAATAAAGTGCATTATCTGGTAAACAGAATATAGGTAAGTGTAAAATAATATATCAAATAGGTGTAACCTGAAAACTGATTTTTTTCCCCAGGAAGTGATGATTCTCTGCCAAATGTTTAGGGGCCTGGGTTGCATTTATGTTTACAATCTGTTCATTGTTTCTATTCGTCTGTCTGTCTGTCAGTCTTTCTGGGAATAGTATGTTAGAATTTCCAAGTAGAACTTCATTATAATTGGTGTAAATTTTGTGTTCCCATACAGGCAAATCAAAATAATCTGAAATCATCAAAATTAGAAATTTCAAAAAAAGTCTATTTGACATTAGTTTGAACAATTTGATCTATCTATGGTTATTTCAGCATCTTCACAAACTGCATTTCTATATCTTGAAGATCAATATCTGCAGGAGGCATGTTTTTGAAGCAGGGTGGCACCTCGTGATCATTTCTGTCATCTGTCTGTCTATCAAGGAGAACTTTTAGATACTTTTGTGTCTAGGAAAGACAATATATCATAAAGTTCACTCACCTAGTGTCATTTCTCTAAATACCTTGCTTTAAGTACACTCCAATAAATGACAAGCCACATAGATATGCAAAAGTGTCACATATACATGTATATCTGCAAAAGTGTTGATGTGTTCATCTGTCTGTCTGTCTGTCACTCTTTTTTTGTCTGTCACATTTTGACTTTAATGTAGTTAACATGATGTCTTCAGTATAACCGTCATTGCTTACTGGTAAAACTCTTTTTAAAGCCACACTGCTAAGTGACCCATAGGACCTGGGTTGAATCCTTGATCAGGACACCTGGGTTGGATTCCTGATCAGGCCCCTTGAGTAGTGTCCATGGGTAAGCCATCTAATTTTCTTATGTGAATGGGGACTTGAAACAAACAAAAATTTAACAACTATATAAACAAGGTTTATGTATATTTTCAGAGCAAGTGTGCCCTCTATTAGTCAGAGACATGTTGGTATAGCACGACTACGGCATCCTGCCAACTTTGGACCATCCAGTATGGAAGTGTACTTTGTGATAGTCATTCTTACACCAACCAAGGAGGTAAGTCTATTTTCTGAGACAGTATAAGCAAGATGACTAGCTTTATTACCAGCTGGAAAAGTTTCTGTTAAAGAAATAAAGTACACGTTATCACTTTGTCAAGGTACTTGTTCAGTTTTCAAGGTTAAAAAAAAAGTGATTTACAATGCATAGTTCTGTAACAAATTTTCTCGGTGAGCAATGTTCAGGTACGTGCCATTTTGATTCATAAATAGGGAAATATGTCACTATGAAACAGATGTGTTACACAGACAAAATGTGTTGTATTTGTAGCTGATTTGAGCATACACTGATGGTGAACTGTTGTGATCTCTCACTGTCTGATCTTCAGTTACATTTGTTTCCAAAGGACATCTTCTCTTGAAACTTAAAATATGCTAGTCTCTTTGGTAATTGACAAAAAATGTTGACTTTCAACAGAAATAGCCCACAGGGGGGCATACTAGTTTTCCAAATAAGTTTGTAAAGAAAATGTTCTCTGAAACCGAAAGTCATATTTTCAAATGATTTCGCAAGAGTAATGTTTACGTGGTCCCCTACCTCATCAAAAATTATTTGAAAAAAATACATTGCCACTAGAGGACATGACACTGTCATGAGTAAACTTACGGTATAACCGAATTTATTCCACAGTTGTTTTGAAGTTATTGTATTGCATTTTGTTGTTTTGTTTTCCAACAGAAAAGCACAAAGAATGATTTAGAGACAGGGAGGACATTTTCTACAATATTCTCCGATCTTGACAACAGAACACAACTGCTAGAATGTCATACAGAAGAAGAGTTCAAGACAGTTCTCGCAGACAATACAAACGCAATGATGGAACGTATGAACCATGCTGATGAAAAAGTGCCAACTTTTGATAATGAAGAAGTATGTTTCACTTCGGGCACTTAGTTTTCAAGGATAAATGAAAGTTTCATGGCCAAATGTATCTTGTACAACACTCAGGTTTTAATTGCCAGCATTATACAGACTAATCTGTTATAAAGTGGCATAGTCTATCTTTGGCATTACTTCTAATGATTCCTGTACAACATAAGTTTCCTCAATTTAAACATGAAATGTCTGTTGCTCATTTCTTTTTTAGCTCGACTTTTCTATGAAAAGGGGAGCTATCCTGATCGACGATCGTCCGTCTGCGTCGTCCGTCAACATCTTGATTCAAATGTTTCCTCTGAACCTCTACCCCACTTTATTTCAAAAGTATGTAGGAGGTATGGCTTCATGAAACTTTCCATTCTTAAAGTTTACCATCCATAACCTCCATCAACAGCAAAGAGTACATAACTCTGTCAACGTTTTTTGACAGAATTATGCCTTTTTTGACTTAGAAAGTGTATTGAGCTATGGTTAAGTTTTTGTACCACCTCACTTTATTTCAAAACCATTGGAGGTATTGCTTTGAAACTAACCATACTTGTTTACCATCATGACCTACATCAACAGACAAGAGTACATAACTCTGTCAAGGGTTTTGACAGAATTATGCCTTTTGACTTAGAAAATACATTGAATATTGGTAAAATCCACATTTTTGCCTTAACCCTTTGAGATATTGCTTTGAAACTTTGAATGCTTATTTACATCATTACCCCCATCTGTAGGCAAGAGAAGGTAACTCTGTCAGGGATGTGTTTTAAAAATTAAGGCCCTTTATCGACTTAGAATCTTGGTTAAGTTTTTCGTACCAGTCCACTTTTTGACTCAACTATTTGAGATATTAATTTGAAAGTTGGAATACTTGTAAACCATCATGATCCCAAAACATGGGCAGGAGAAGGTAATTCTGTCAAGGATTTTATTTGAATTATGGCCCTTTTTGACTTTGAAACTCGGTTAAAATTTTCATTCTTGTCCACTTGTTGACTTAACCATTAGAGATATTACTTTGAAAGTTGGAGTACTTATGTACCATCATGAGACCTATCTGTAAGCAAGAGAAGATAACTCTGTGAAAATGTGTCTTGATTTGTACTTAGAAATTCCTAGTTAAAGTCTTGTGTGCCCTTAACTGTCAAAGTTTTGTTTTATAGGCAAGCACTAAAAAGTCGAGCGCGCTGTCCTACTGACAGCTCTTGTCTTTTTCTTTCTTTCTTTTTTTCCAGGCATTTATTTACACACATAAAAATAATTAGGTACAAACAAGCTCTATGGCCTTTTCAAGAAACTACATTAACAATATCTTTCTTTAAAACTACATCCCTGAAAAGATAAACATAGTGATGTTAACTTTTAACTAGGCTAGCTGAACATTTAATATATAAATTTATCCTGTACCATACTATACAGCCATTACATATATTCTTATACATCATCAAACTCGTTACGGAAACCTTTGTCAAGCTTGCCACATGACTTGTGTAGCTCAGTTCTTGGTTTATTTAACTCTGACCCAGGTATGTCTGGTCTGCACAGGTTGCATAGTGAGAATTATTTACCACAACTGATTGCAAAGACAGAATTACTTGCAATAACTTTGTCAAAGGCAGAATACCTTGTCAGCACTAATTGCAAAGTCAGAATTATTTGCCAGAACTTTTACTCAGATTCCTGTGTTAATGGTATTAATGATAGATTTGTGTAATCTTAATGAATTCAGTCCAGGATTGACAACTTTCAAGTTCCATAAATGATTGTCAGAGTTATTACACCTAGAATCGTTTTATAAAATCAAGAAATGTGTTATTTCTTAACTCGAAGTCACAAGATAAAAGTTTTTTATTTATAAGACTTAGTCAATGTATGAGTTTATGCGCATAATGTATAGGCTAAAGGTCATTAGAAATTGTACAAATCTGTGATGATAGAAAATTTGTATGTCTGAGTCTGAGTTATTTTCTTTTCATAGAAGAAGAAATGTTGTCGGTTTATGAGTGGAGTGATCGGGGATTTGAAGAGGAGGTTACCACATTACTGGTCGGACTTCAAGGATGGTATGGATCTTATTTCTACTTTCTAGTTCAAAGTGGTATCGACATTAGTCAGTTTGCTACAGGCTGATCTTTGTCATTTTCTGTGATGTAATAACAGAAGCCGTATACCCAAATGTTAGTAGTATGAACATGTAGAGTGCGGAAACCTTATTTTCATTTGTTCTCCATTTGTTTAATGTTTATGTGACGCCACATTGTGGAAAACATACATTTGATAGTTTTAATAACAATGTTGCTCAAAGTTATTGATTGTGTTATTTGCTGAAAGCTTCCTTACTGAATCTAGATAAGGATTTGTCCTTCAAAGGCCTTCAAGGATGAAGTCTTCCTAAAAATTTCCCCAAATTTCAGTGTTTACAGATTTAATCAGGCAAAAAGCAATTCTTTGCCCATCATATCTGTCTGCTTTGAAAGTTAATGGCTACCTATTTATTATCAGCAGTCAGAAACTAATTACAATTTTCAGGAAAGAGATTCAAATAAGCTGTATAGCTTTCTTCTCAATCCTGGATGCTGTTTATAGATGTATTGTATTTGTTCGTTCTTTGATAAACGAATAAATAATGTTTAAACTAAACTAATTACTGCAGAGGAAATTCAAGTAGAAAATTTCAAATGGTAATGTATGTTCAAATGATCGTAATTACTGTTACACAGTCCTTGCTTACCACTTACTTACAAGATTACAGTGAAGTTGGCATGTGTATACCGTAAATGTCCTAATTGGTGTCTGGGGGTGGCTCTATAAAATTACTATTTTTCTAAATATGTGTATCTTTGTTGTTACAACTTGTCACATATTACTAATGTATCATTTGGTACAAACATGTACTGTACACTGGGTAATTTGATGTGGTTCAATTTTAGCTCCTTTTTTTTAAAATTCCCTACTTCACTAATAAAAAGAATTCACGAAAGTTTCTTTTCACAAGGTTTATTTTTAGTAAAAATTCTGCTTTTATGAAATTTGCGTTATTAGAGGACAAACTTTTCAGACCAAATACATGACTGTATTTGCTATTTATTTGGCTGTTCCAGTTATTTCCCTTGAATCACACTGGGCTTATATCTGATGAGATCAAAAAAATGTTATACAAATATTTATAATCATACTTGCTTCCTTGTAAAATGTTGGTAAGAATGCAACAAGTATTATCGCCATTAAAAAAGCTGCATTTAATCCAGTATTAAATCCACTATTTTGAAAAAAAAAGTAATTGAATGTGATATAAATGTGACTCTATGTGAGGTCAGATATCTCTGTCCTTTAACTGTTAGTTAAAGGTCACTGCCTAAGTATTTCCAAAATGAATAGGTATACATCTTTACAATAGTCATACTTTACTACCTAGGCATTCCTTTTTAGCAGAGATTACCCGAATAAAAATGCAATACCAGATGATAATATTTCAAGCAAATACACTATAGAACAAAAATTGTAGGTCTACTGTCAAATACACAGACTCCCATTAACTCCTAATGACATCTTTGAATTACCATTCTAAGGGAACGAGTCATTTCAGTAAGTAGCAATTCCGGAGACCAATTATTGATTGTATCCCATGTTACATGGCGCAACATAATATACCAGACAGTATCCGTCTGAACAGAGTTTGAGCAGTGACTGCCATAATGTGAAAGTTACTTCTTTATTTTGTTATATAGTTCATATATTGTACCAACTCTGTGTATTAAAACTGAACAGAATGCTTTACTTGACGATATTGGTTTTGACTATCAAGCTTCATTTCTACTTCAGTGTTCTCGGGGATAGATTGTAAGAATAGTTTACTCATTTGCTTGAATACATGAAGCAGGAAAAAGAAAAAAAATGAGCTCTAAGACTCCAAGTACAAGTTGTGTGCAACACTCAGATCTGTAGCATTCACAAGTTTCATGGTTAAAATTAGGACATGCTTCAGCATGTTTTGAATGCTAAAGTTCACTGTGTGGTTTCTTAGAAAACAATTATCTTTTATTATTATACTGATCTTTATGTTGCAATACAACTTTTTCAAACATCTGAAATTCAGTAATATGAGAAATTTCAGGACACTCCAAATTTCCCACATGAAAAATACAGGAAAACAATGTCATTAAAAGGAAATTAATTCTGGAAATGTGTTTAACTAAAAGGTTCTTTTGGCACTCCTTGAAATTTTAAAACATTTAATTCATTAGATTATTGCTCGTCTTAATTTAATTTGTTTTCATTTTGGGAAAAAAACTGTAAAATATGGTGAATTGATTTTTTGAATGATCATTTATGTACATTAATACTAGAGAGTTACCATCAGAAGACATTAACCTTTCCTTTATCATGATTTAAGTATTACTTGCCTTGATTTCAGTATTACATACCGTGATTTCAGTATTATTTGCCCTGATTCCTTGGGTATTAGTATTTCTGATTGCAGTAGTTGGTTTTTTTTTCTGTGTTATTTATCATGATTTCAGTATTACTTGCACAGATGATTTCAGTATTACTTGCACAGATGATTTCAGTATTACTTGCACGGATGATTTCAGTATTACTATTAGAAGTTTTCTAATTTCTGAATTCAGTCTTATTATACCCCCGCACAACAAAGTTGTAAGGGGGGTATACTGGAATCAGCTTGTCCGTCCCCGGCCAGCCGTCCCGCCCGTCGGTTTTTTCTTGTCCGCCCAATAACTTAAGATTCCTTTGACCCACAGTCTTCATATTTGGCATGGAGGTTAGTCATGATTAGTAGAAGACCCCTATCCATTTTGAGGTCACCAGGTCAAAGGTCAAGGTCACAGGGGCCTTGACTTCAAAAAGCTTGTCCGCCCAATAACTTAAGATTCCTTTGACCCACAGTCTTCATATTTGGCATGGAGGTTAGTCATGATTAGTAGAAGACCCCTATCCATTTTGAGGTCACCAGGTCAAAGGTCAAGGTCACAGGGGCCTTGACTTCAAAAGCTTGTCCGCCCAATAACTTAAGATTCCTTTGACCCACAGTCTTCATATTTGGCATGGAGGTTAGTCCTGATTAGTAGATGACCCCTATCCATTTGAGGTCACCAGGTCAAAGGTCAAGGTCACAGGGGCCTTGACTACAAAAAGCTTGTCCGCCCAATAACTTAAGATTCCTTTGACCCACAGTCTTCATATTTGGCATGGAGGTTAGTCATGATTAGTAGATGACCCCTATCCATTTTGAGGTCACCAGGTCAAAGGTCAAGGTCACAGGGGCCTTGACTTTCCAAAAAGCTAGTTTCATTCAAAGATCAATTGTGAGTATTAACATTTCATTCTCCATCTACATTTTCCATTTTCACATTTGAAGCATATAATTATGTTCTCATATATTAATTATAAAACACCCCCAGGTAAAGCTGCATGAAGGAGGGTGGGAGTATTTAAGTCATGCAGTTTCAGTTTTAGGTCAGTAGGTCAAAGGTTAAGGTCACTTAGATCTTTGCCACTAAAAACATGTAGAATGCATAACTAAGCAATGCATAGGCTTACTACCCTCAGATATAACAGGAAGGTTCTCCTTGAGCTCTAAATGGCCACTGTTGATTCTGACAAAGCGGTAAGCGGGGGTATTCAAGCCATGACAATGGCAGTTCTAGTTTATCCTGATTTCAGTATTACTTTAATTGATAACAGTGTTAATTGCCCTAACAAATTTCAGTATCACTTGCCTGTTTACTCATGGCATATTTAATACTTAAGCGATGTGACATGCATCTCATATTACATTGCAGGTATTGTTGGACCAAAAACTGTGCAGAAAACATTGTCTACTACGTTTTTCCTTTACTTCGCTTGCTTGATGCCTTCCATTGCATTTGGTGTACTCAACAGTGAAAATACCCATGGATTTCTGGGTAAGTTGGTAGGATAAACTTCAAGGTCACAGTGACCTTTGAACTTTAAAATGGTGTCAAGTATGTAACTTACGATCACTTTGGCCTTCAAATTTCATAGGGAGTAGAAGACCTCTATTGCTTTTGTCATCAGTTGGTCTGTGGAAAAGATCCTAGTGACTTGTTTGTAATCAATACGTAGAGAAGGCTTGGGTCAAGAATCCTCGGATCTGTCGAGGAGGAGGATTATAGCCAGCAGGATGACCTCTTGCATTTTTTCAAGGTCAGTGGTCAAGGTTTGAATAATCTTGAAAAGTAAAACTGTGTCTGATCAGAAATTGGAAAATGTTTGAGCCTTGGTCAGTTGTGTGAATGTCAAGAACTTGAGGAGGGTAGTGTGATAGCTGTATGGAATATTTTTCAGATGTGGAGAAGGTTTTGTATTCCCAGGCGATTGGAGGTCTCGTGTTTGCTCTGATTGGAGGAACTCCACAGATCGTCTTACTTACTACAGCACCCTTAGCCTTGTATACAAAAAGTAAGTGAAAACATGACATACCATTTGTGTAAAAAGAGAACAACATGAAATAAGTACTCATTAGCAAACAGACCTAGATATAGAAATAAATCATAGATAAAGAATAAATCCTCCCAAGTATGATAGTAGGTAGCGGTCGAAGAACACAGTGCTGCTCTGATATTGGCAAATTGAAGTCAAATGAAACAGTGTTCCCCAGCCTGATAAATACAGGGTAGTGCAAAATCTGTTTGTAAATTGTTTGTGTTAGAAAGAGGGGAAACTACCTGTTTTCAATATATAGATGTTGTTAAAAATGATGCAGTTGAAAGTAACGCTTGGAATCTGGAACTGTAATTGTCAGTTCAAGCAACAGTATCAACATATAAATGTATTTTCATCTTAACCATAACGATACTGGTGGCATCGTGATGATCTCCCTCCTTAGTACTGACTGATCATGATCTACACTGTTCTCTGTTCAATGAGTAAATTTACAGTTAGCACCGCTTTGAAAAATTAATGGGGCTGTCTAAATTGAAAGATGAAGCCCATTTTAGCAATATAAGGAGATCAGCATTAAAATGCTTTCCATTTTAGTTATCTACAGCATATGCGAAGACTTTGATCTGGACTTCCAGGCCATGTTTTGTTGTGTAGGGCTCTGGAATACTTTCTTCTTGTTCCTGTACTCAATGTTTGATCTCAGTGAGGTGATGAAATGGTCTACAAGGTAAGTACACCCCTGCCCTCTCTTGTCTACAGTAAACAGATAAAGCTCATACGATGTATTACCCGCTATGCTCAATTTTGTGAGGGCAGACATTTACCCCTTCATGACTTTGCTGAGGTGTTCATTAAGACTAAGCCCGTTCATCAAATAATCTGCTGTAATATTTGTGAAAGAAAATGCCTCACAGATAATGGAAATGTTATAGTAGTTTTGAAAATTACTCAAAACTAGGAAGATTTTTTTAGTTTTATGCTGGCAAGAAAATAAATAGTTTCAAAGATAACTTGGAACAAACAAGACTTGACATATAGCTTGTAAGATATGATGGTACTGGCAGATGTGTTACATTTAAATGTAATAAGAAAACAATCATGTGTTAAAAGACCATTTTTAGCTCGACTATTCGAAGAATAAGGAGACTATTGCACTCGCCCCAGCGTCGGCGTCTGCGTTGGTTAAAGTTTTTCATAAAGTCAAATATCTTTAATACTATCAAAGGTATTGACTTGAAACTCAAACTATATGTTTACCATCAACATCTTCACCTGAGGAAACAATCCCCATAACTCTGTTTTGATTTTTGACAGATTTATGCCCTTTTTTAACTTAGAAATTTTGGTTAAAGTTTTTTATAAATTCAAATATCTTGAATACTATCAAAGGTATTGACTTGAAACTCAAAGTATGTGTCTACCATCAACATCTTCACCTGAGGAAACAATCCCCATAACTCTGTTTTGATTTTTGACAGATTTATGCCCCTTTTTAACTTTGAATTTTTGGTTAAAGTTTTTATAAATTCAAATATCTTGAATACTATCAAAGGTATTGACTTGAAACTCAAAGTATGTGTCTACCATCAACATCTACACCTGAGGAAACAATCCCCATAACTCTGTTTTGATTTTTGACAGATTTATGCCCCTTTTTAACTTAGAATTTTTGGTTAAAGTTTTTTTTTAAATTCAAATATCTTGAATACTATCAAAGGTATTGACTTGAAACTCAAAGTATGTGTCTACCATCAACATATACACCTGAGGAAACAATTCCCATAACTCTGTTTTGATTTTTGACAGATTTATGCCCCTTTTTAACTTAGAAGTTTTGGTATTTTTTTTTTGTAAATTCAAATATCTTGAATACTATATAAGGTATTGACTTGAAACTCAAAGTATGTGTCTACCATCAACATTATACACCTGAGGAAACAATTCCCATAACTCTGTTTTGATTTTTGACAGATTTATGCCCCTTTTTAACTTAGAAGTTTTGGTATTTTTTTTTTGTAAATTCAAATATCTTGAATACTATATAAGGTATTGACTTGAAACTCAAAATATATGTTTACCATCAACATCTACACCTGAGGAAACAATCCCCATAACTCTGTTTTGATTTTTGATAGATTTGTGTCCCTTTTTAACTTTGAATGTTTTGTTAAAGATAGAATACTATCGAACGTATTTACTGTCAACATCTTCACCAATGTTTTTGATTTTTGACATATTTATGCCTTTTTTAACTTAGAATTTTGTCACAGTTTTTCCAGACTAAAATGGATATACTCAAAATGGCTTTCTTTTGAAATGTCATAGAATAATTATGCAGCATGAAGCGGTCATGCTTTTTTAATTCTATACATATCAATTTTGAAAAGTTACAAAATTATTCATGATCAAATATACAAGGTCATGTATTTCTTTGAAATTATCCCCCCCCATCCTCCCTCCAGTTGGCTTGCAGAATCCAGAGTAAGGCCTTGAATGCAATGTACATTTACAAAGGTCTTTGAACAAGTTTCATATCTTTGACCTTAATTCTTATAGACAATTACACAATACTCCTGTTCTTAGACAAAAACCCCATTTTACCAACAAGCTTTCGAATAGTTGAGTGTGCTGTCAGGTGACAGCTCTTGTTTAATATAGACTAACCTGCAAATATAGAAGAGTAGGGAGATCACTGTGTATGATGTATCTATTTAGGAAACGCCTGTGAACAAACATTGTTTACTTCTGGCTAGTGGTCGCTGTTCACAACCTGACTATACTTGAATAGGATCGGTATTGGGAAGTAAATGATTAGAATAAACTGTTATCCCATATATAAATGAATTTAAAACATATATACCGGTACCAAATACCTATGTAGTCATTTTCCCCAAAGATGTTAAGAAATGTAATAAACTACAATAATCACTGACTTGTGCTTCTGGCAATTACCGTAGTATAAGGAAAATTTCCAGACTGCCTTCAGTATAATGAAGGATGTTTTATGGTTTGAGGTTGAATATAACTCTGCCAAGGTAACATCCACCTGTACACAAACATTGATATACTGAGTATCATTCATAGGTTCCAGCCTCACTGCAGAGGTGGGGGGGGGGATAAATCAGTTTCTGTGATAGCTTTAGTATTGTTTGTCGATGTAGCCCCATGGTGCTGAGGGATGCATTAGGTCAAATAGTTTTATAATTAGTTTTGCCATTGTCTGCTCCATTCTTTTTCTCAAATATTTTTGCAAAAAAGCTTTGTTGTTGGTTGACATTGATGGTATCACTTTGCTGTCTGTCAGTTGTATTTGATATTGTACTAAGGTATAACTTCCATATATAACAAGATTTTTTTCTCCATATTTTCAGATCATCAGAAGAGATTTTTGCATTGTTCATATCCATAGCCTTTACTATAGATGCAATTAAAAATACTGTTCTCAGTAAGTGCTCAATTTCATTTTTGCTTGTTTTGGATTGCTTGTTATTGCATTTAACTTGAAAACAGGATACTCCAACTCCTGAGAAGAATTGCATTATTTTAGATTCTAGGCACAATGCAAGATACAAAGAGTGTCCCAGTTTCAGAAACTTCACTCGTTCCTTTACTTACCTGATGCAAGCACCAGTATATAGGACCACTGTTTTAAGGTTTAATTGAAAAGATCATTAGTTTTGTTAGTGGTGGAACAAGGGATCAAACATATAAAGACTGAAATCAGAATATTTAAAATTACTGTTCAAGATTTTAACAGAGCGAATGAGACTTGATTTTTTCTCTTCATTTAATTACTTTGAAGTTAATAAATATCTCCAATCTTGATCTGTTGCCATGGTACACATGGATAATGTAAACAATATTTTGATTGTATTTCAATATGAGGAAATAAGTCAAAATTATCTTGTTTTAAATCCCCAAACATGCATTTTATTGTATAATCTTTTCCGTTATGTTAAATGTTTTGTTTGTATTGCAGATTTTGAAACACATTACGGCATTCCAGAGTGTGACAGCAACTATAATAGCACAAGTGCTGCAATAGAAAGGGTATTAAACAATGCCACAACAGAAGTACGCTCCTGTGAGCGTGACGTCAGTCTGCTGTATTTGCTGCTGTTGCTGGGGACCCTCTGGCTGGGTGTGACACTCTACAATTTTACAAAAACGTAAGTTGAAATTTGTTGTCATAGATGCAATAAAGGTATAGTGTTAATTGCTTGGTTTCAAATAAAAGCAGATGCTATTTAACTTTAAACAAAAAAATTGTGGACATAGGCAGCACTGCAGTAGTCGGTGAATACTGCTTGTTTAGTATAAAGCAAACTGCATTAGAACTGCGTAAACTTAAAAAAATCTAGTTGGCAGTTTAACACAGCGGATGGGGGCCTAGTGCTGGTCCTTCTCAGGAATGATAATTGGGTAAACTACCTGCCTGCAAGTAATGAAAGTTCTGTTGAAATGGGCGTTTAACTTAAAGAAAAAAAGATAGCCATGACTTCATTGAGGCTATAGTACGGACACTTCTAACATGTTTTCAGCTTCATTAACTATGTCTGACATACATTTCCCTAGTTGACAGTTGAAATAAGAGTAATTTCTTATATGTAAGATGAAATAAATAAATAGTTGTGTTTTGGGTCTTTTTGTTTTTGCCCCAAAAAAAGAAGGCTGGTCACTCTGCCAGTTTTTAAAAATTTATTTTCATTGTTTTACCAATTTTGCTCTAACCCACCTGAAAATTGGTCTTTTAGATCAGTTTCTTATAAAAAAAAGTTTGAATTTGGCAATAAAAAGTTAATGTCGGTAGTGAGACCAGAAACACAAGTATTTTTCTATTTGGTCTAAGGATAGATTAGGACTAAATACTTTATGAGAATGGGTACATATTTAGTGACACATTCCTTTATCAAAATAATTTCTTTTGACCATTTTCAGGCCATACTTGAATCCTGGAAAGAGAGAATTGTTGGCGGACTACTCCTTGCCTGTGGCAGTTGTTATCGTCACTGTTATAGGTGTCTTTGCTTTTGATGCAGTAAATTGTAAGTCATTGTCCCAGTGTTTCTCTTTCATTAGTGAAACCATCTTCCATGTTTTCTTTTCCTACATTTTATGCTTATATTTCTGGTTTAAAAGGAAACTGATTTTTCTCAGCAGAGAAAGGAGATTGTAACTGGGGTCATAAACATAGAATAATGATTCCACACATTAGCACACCAAACATGAGGTGGAGAAAAGGTATTTGTGGAATGCTTGATATCTGGCAGTATTTGCTTACACATTTTATTGAAATGATCAGCTTAATATCCTTCACCTGGCATATTTAGATGCACACTGGGTAGACATGCACATAGCACATCACATTATGCTACTTTCGGTTTCAGTTGTAAACGTCAGCAAACAGACTCGGCTAGCCGTAACATGAAAGTAGAATTTTCATTGGGCTACCACAGAGGTCACATGCATGGGGCACCCTGTCTACTAAAATGCTCATGGACTTTTTTTGCTTATAAGTGATTTTAAGCTTTCTCTTAAAATGTCTTTATATTTGGGTTTGAGCACGAAATGTCTGCTCTATGTCTATGAAAAAATATTTGCACATGGTAAAAACACAATTCCACAGGGAAGTTTAAAATGATTACCTCAGATTCTGTATTTGTCAATTGTGAAGTGCTGGTACAGAGAATCTAGAAATGATTTTACACAGGTTAAACATTAGTGGCTTTCAAGGACAGTTTCTTTCTGTTGAGTTTAAAACCATGAAAAACTCTTGTATTATAAAAGACTGTTCTTTGTTATATTTTTTAGTGTTGCAGAACAAAAACTTAGTTGGTGTTTTAAATGTCATGACAAAATCTGATAATAATGCTATTTCTTTGAGAGTGACATACATGTTTACAGTAATGATAAAAGTTACTATGTTTCTTTTATCTTCACTGGTTTTCGGTAGCAAAACAACTCAGTTTTGAACATGACTGCAGAAGAGTAAGTCTTTTGAAGTAGTTTTTCCTTTAATATTACAATTCAAATCAACTTCATATGATAGGGAATATATTTTTAAAAGAATGAGTGAATGCTTACAGCAATTGAACTCTCTGAAGTTCACAAATGTATTTCTTATATTTATTTTTTGTGTTTTTCAGTGGGTAAAAGTTTCAACTCGGATCGTGGGAAGAATTTATTTACCATAGTTCCATTGCAGTCATTACCGGTTGGTGCAGTGTTTGGGGGTATGGGACTGGGATTCTGTCTTTCTCTTCTCTTCTTCATGGATCAAAATATCTCAGCCGCACTTGTAAATGCTCCACAAAACAAGTAAGTAGTCTCTCAGCCGCACTTGTTAACGCTCCACAAAACAAGTAGTTAGTCGCCACACTTGTTAACACTCATAAACACTCACAAAACAAGTAACATAATTTCCAGACAATAGGCCACTTCACTTTATTGGCTGCACAATTCTGTTTTTACAATTTTAGAAGCAAAAATGAACATATAGGCCGCTCTGGCATATTGGCCACAGTCGATACGCTGAATATGGTGCATATATCCAGGTGTTTAAAACCAGCCGCACCTTTTCGTATGACAGCTAAGGTATGATAAATCACTCACGCCAATCTGCTGATATATGATAGTTAATTGACCTATGAAGGCTAAATGGGTTGAACTGTTTTCAAACGGTGTATAAACCTAAAATTCCCACTCTGTGCACTCAAAATACCAATTTAAAAGGTAAAAATATACCACCAATTTGAAAAATAAAAAGGTCCTATAAGCAAGCGGCATGTACAAAAGTTTGTCTTTTTATACGTAAAGGCCGCAGCTTATTGTCCAGAAATTATAGTAAGTAGTATCCGACCACACTTGTAAACGCTCCACAACATAAGTATGATCCCAAATTACTATTGTATTGCAAGTACCTGTGATCTAGTGGTTTAGGCATCCACCTTGCAAGTGGGAGGTTGAATTTCGAATCCCAGCAGGGCTCAGTTCTCATATAGCCAGTTGGTGTGACACAAGATAGAATTTAGGAGTTAAATTTGCTCAGAAAGAAGTTACTTCATAAGTCTGACAACTGGCGCTTCAAATCACCCCTAAGATAACAAGCATATTACCTTTTCCAATTGTAATGCATTGTTTCAGTATAAGATAGTGCTAGGATATTTTGAATAACAGGATCTCAAAAAAATTTCACAATCCTTAAATGTTATATTTTTATGCCCCCGAAGGGTGGCATATTAAAATCGCACCGTCCGTCCGTCTGTCCGTCTGTCCGTCCGTCCGTGCGTCCCCACTTACAAATTCGTGTCCGGACTGTAACTTTGTCATGCATTGAAGGATTTTAAAATAACTTGGCACACATGTCTAGCACATCAAGACGACGTGTCGCGTGCAAGACCCACATCCCTACCTCAAAGGTGAAGGTCACACTTGGAGTATGAAGGTTATGGAATCCTCTATATATGCACACATTCGTGTCCGGACTGTAACTTTGTCATGCATTGAAGGATTTTAAAATAACTAGGCACACATGTCTAGCACATCAAGACGACGTGTCGCGTGCAAGACCCACGTCCCTAGCTCAAAGGTCAAGGTCATACTTAGAGTTTGAAGGTAATGGATTCCTCCATATAAGCATATATGCACACATTCGTGTCCGGACTGTAACTTTGTCATGCATTAAAGGATTTTAAAATAACTTGGCACAAATGTCTAGCACATCAAGACGACGTGTCGCGTGCAAGACCCACGTCCCTAGTTCAAAGGTCAAGGTCATACTTAGAGTTTGAAGGTAATGGATTCCTCTATATAAGCATATATGCACACATTCGTGTCCGGACTGTAACTTTGTCATGCCTTGAAGGATTTTAAAATAATTTGGCACAAATGTCTAGCACATCAAGACGACGTGTCGCGTGCATGACCCACATCCCTACCACAAAGGTCAAGGTCACACTTAGAGTTTATAGGTAATGGAATCCTGTATATATGCATACATTTGTGTCCGGACTATAACTTTATTATGCTTTGAAGGATTTTAAAATAACTGTGCACAAATGTCTAGCACATCAAGCGGATGTGTCGCGTGCAAGACCCAAGTCCCTACCTCAAAGGTCAAGGTCACACTTAGTGTTTAAAGTAATGGAATACTGTATGCATGATTACTCTGTCATGCATGGAAGGATTTTAAAATTACGTAGCACATTTATTGAGCACATGGAGAGGACACAGACTGTGAGGCACCTCTTTCGGGGGCATTCGTCACTTGGGAGGGACAGCTCTTGTTTGACATGTGTTTGATTTACTAGTTTTTGAAGATGACATGGTTATGCCTCACAGTAACTTTGTAATTTGCTTTTATTTCAAATCTGTTACACATGCCTGGATAATGTGATATTTTATAAGGGAGGCAAATTTTGAAGGTCTCCTAAAATTAAAGACCAGTTGCCTACCTTCATACATCAATCTAAAAATTCCAGATTTTGTTTTCTGATTGTTGTTTGTTGTGATCAGTGCTACTGAGCCATTTATTGAGATAAATATGTTGGTGTTTTACAGAATGAAGAAGGGTACAGCTTATCATTGGGACCTTCTTGTGATAGGACTCATCAATGGTGTATTATCTATATTTGCATTTCCGTGGGTGCACGCTGCTCTTCCCCACTCCCCGTTGCACGTGCGAGCTCTGGCTGATGTAGAGGAGCGTGTTGATCAGGGTCATATCTACTCAATGTAAGTGAACTTTAATGCCTTTTTTTTTTGACATGTTAATAAATGTTAGGGTCAGTTGAAAATCTGGATGACCAACCACCGTAGTCTAATTGTTAAGGTGCCTGACTTTGAAGCATTAAACTGCTAACTAAATGAGGGTCATGGGTCCAATAGCCCTGAGTACCAGCCGTACTTACTGTGAGAAAGTTGGCAGTTACAGAGGATAGACATCTAATGGCCTTTCACTGGAAAGGGAGTGAGGTAAACCACCTACCTATTAGTCACTGTAATACTGTTGAAACAGGCATTGCTGGTAAACCCAAAGAAGTAAACTTTAATACATGTAAATTAATATAAGCCACCCATAACCAGTGTGTATTATTACATGTTTAAGTGTAAGGTTGACTCATCAGTTAAAGCTTTCAGCATCAGTCTGTTGTCCTGATTCCATTTCACCTTATGATCAAAACAAAAGAAATCAGTACCTAATTTGTAATGCATTTATGTTTAGCCATATAACAGTGTATTTTTTCTTAAATTTCAGAATTGTTAAAGTACGAGAAACACGTCTCACGTGTATATTTTCCCACATTATGATTGGTTTATCACTGCTGATTTTACCTGTGTTAGCATACATACCCACCCCAGTGTTGTATGGACTTTTCCTGTACATAGCAGTGACGGCTTTAACCGGGAACCAGATGTTTGAGAGAATTATGCTTCTTATCACAGAACAGGTACCAGTACTTTCAAAAATATATAGCACTTTCTGTTATGTTGTTATCTTAATTTACAAAATAGATTCAGCCTGACTGCAATATCTGACTCTCTGAATATTTCAGATCATTTCAAAACTTGGTCACGATAGTTATATTTTAATGGTCTTTCTTACAAGTTCAATATGGGTAAAGAAAGTAGGTCACTAGGTCTATTGTGAGAGAAAATGTGTTGATGCACGTTGTATCTTACAGCGGATCCTCAAGAAACTTGGTCGGGATAATGGTCTTACTGATTTCGCGGACGAGTACAAATATGGGTAATCTCAAATCAAATACTTGGTCACTAGGTTGAATATTAGAAAAACCATGTTTAGGCAATACATGAAATGTTGATCATGTTTAAATATTGGTCATGGAACTATTAACTGGTAGTCTAATTCACCCAAAATCGCAGTGTATGTGAGCGATATTGTTTACCTTGAAGAACGTGCCAAAAGTGACATTTCCAACCAACAGAAAATAGTTCTTGTCCAGTGCACGCAAGTGACAGCTAGTACTTGAATAAGAAAAATCTTTTAAATATTCTTTTAGTTCTTATACTAGAATGATACATAACTCTACATATTACCGTATTTCCCCGCCTATAAGGCGATCCGCTTATAAGACGACCCCCCTACTTTGCCATGGAAATTGTGTGGTTTTGAATAGACTCATTTATAAGACGAGGCAATTTTTTTAATGACCCAGTTACTTTATTTTCTTCAAGTTCGTATGATTTCTAAGCTAATAAGTAAATTTTTAAATCGCCGATTTTTTTTAGTATTATAAACCAATCTGTATATTGTCAATTCGGATATTGATTTTTTTGACACTTTGAGACGATAATTGCGTAAATATGTGCTATTGGCTAATTAATCAATTATGAAAACATATGACAGCTTGTATATAATTATTAAGAGTGCCGAGGATCCCCCAAAGTAGCGACAATTACGTCGTAGTTTAAAGACAAAAAAGGATCGAGATGGCAATAAAGTCAATAAAAAATTATTTTTTCATTCCCATTGTTACCATTTCTTGGGAGTTATCACAAAATGTTTGCAAAAACCAGGAACGTAGAATATACATATATATTCTACGTTCCTGCAAAAACTAAGCAAACTTTCGTATTTATAATTAAAAGTTGACAAAATAACCGCGCGACGAATTTTACAAAAAAGTCTTTCGGCCTTTTGTCTAAGCCTCTCGCTCCTTAACAACGACGTAATTGCCGCTAATTTGGGGTATCCTGGGCACTCTTACTAATTATACACAAGCTGCCAGATGTTTTCATAAATTGATTAATCAGCCGATGACACGTATTTACCGGACGCAATTATCGTCTCAAAGTGTCAACAAAAATCAATATCCGAATTAACAATACACAGACTAGACTGATTATCGGGCTTTTTTTGCAATAAACGCTGTGTAAACGCTTGATTCAGATATCAATTTTAGGCCGCTTATATCATACCGGAAAAAAACAAATATGACTGCACCACTTATTTTCAACAAAGTTTACCTTCAGATTCTTTAAATAATTGCAAATTAACACAATAACGTAATTCGCCAATGTACGGTACCGGTAATTGTTCGACTGTCGTCTGCACATAGACACTCGCGGGACGACATTCGGTATTGCCGATTTCATCACAAATGTATGAAGGATTGATTTTTATTTTTGGTTGATTCTCGTGGCCTCGCTTATAAGACGAGGACCCCACTTTGAGGTAAAAATCGGGACTTTATTTCCTCGTCTTATAAGCGGGGAAATACGGTACGGCGTCTTACAGTCATACTTAAACTTATACAGTACTACAGTTTTTTACAGTACCATAGAAATCTTTAGTGCCATAATGACCAGCATATTAGTGGGGGTACTAATAGCTTTCAGTGATAGCTCTAGTTAGATAGATATGTTCTAGGATTTTAGGACTTAATACAAAACTGTTCTAATTGTACAAGAAGTAAAAATAAATAGGACAGTTTCACAGTCAGGGCTCAGTGTGAGCCATTGGAATTCTTTCTGTCAGTTCAAAATTGAAGGCATTTAAGAAAATAAACTTAAAAGATATGCATTTTACAAGTAGTGGACATTGACCTAGAAACATTGACCTATAGAAATATTAGTATTAAATGTTAATCATAAAGGTTTCACTTTATAAAGCTCAGCCGTAAGCGTTTTGAATGATATCTTTTTGCGTAAGTTTAAACTTCGGTTGTTACACTTTGATGATACATCTTAATGTTTTATTCAATTTCAGAGTGCGTATCCACCGAACCATTACATCCGCCGTGTTCCACAACGAATGATGCACTTCTTCACCCTGCTACAGCTGATCCAGCTACTCGTACTGTGCGCTGTGGGCTTCACACCATACTCATACCTGAAAATGTTCTTTCCTGTTCTCATCTTCTTCCTAATTCCTCTGAGGTAACATTTCACTATCCCTAGAAATCATTTTGTAGTGATAAAGTCAGGCTTTATTACTTGATGAAAAAGCTCATTTTGAGCTCGACTATTCTAATGGGAGCTATTGTACTCACGTTTGCTTAACAACTTGATCAAGTTTTCCGTACCACACAACTTCTTTTCAACACCATTTCAGATACTGCTTTGAAACTTACAATACGTACTAACGTTCATTAACTCTGAAGGTTTTTGTCAGAATTATGGGTCTGTTTTTGACGAATATTGAAACTGGGGGTAAAATCCACTTACTGACTTAACACTTTGAGATACTGCTATGAAACTTGAATGACTTGTTTGCATAGTGACCCCAAACTGTACGCAAGAGAAGTGACTCTGTCAAGGTTTGTTTTTTTTAATTAGAGCTTTTTCTTGGTTAAGTTTTTCGCACCAGTTCACATTTTGACTTTACCATTTGAGATTTTGCTTTTGAAGTTGGAATACTTGTCAACAGTCATACCTGCAACATGTATTAAAGAAGGTGACTCTATCAAGGATTGTTTTTGTATTATGGCCCTTTTTTTACTTAGAGTCTATGGTAAGTTTTTCTTACCAGTCCACTTTTTGACTTAAACATACATTTTCTGTACATGTACATGTACTTTGAAAGTTTGAATACTTGTGTAACAATGTGACACCCATCTGTAAACCTGTCAAAAACATTTTTATTGCTACATGTATTAGAAATTCTTAGTTTTGAAAGTCTTGTGTGCACGGCACTGTCCTGCTCATACCTCAGTAACCACTTAAAAGTATTAATTTTAAAATTTGCTGTTGTGTTTCGGGGTATCAAACTATTAAGTTAGATAACTTATGACTGAATATCTTACTACTCACTTTGAAAATACACAAACTCTTGTTTTGCCTTTAATTGCCAAAAGTTAAAACAATTGTTTTTTTGGCAAGCACTTGGAATAGTAAAGTGTGCTGTTTTACCAACAGCTCTTGTTCTTATTATACCCCCACAAAACGAAGTTTGGGGGGCGGGTATATAGGAGTGAGCTTGTTGGTTTGTTTGTCGGTCGGTCGGTCGGTCTGTTGGTTTTCATGGTTTCCAGATGATAACTCATGAACGACTTTACCCTTTTGAATAATTTTTAGCTCGACTTTTCTATGAAAAGGGGAGCTATCCTACTCGCCCCGGCGTCGGCGTCGGCGTTGGCGTCACACCTTGGTTAAGTTTTTCGTACCACCCCACTTTATTTCAAAAGTATTAGAGGTATGGCTTTAAAACTTACCATACTTGTTTACCATCATAACCTCCATCTACAGACAAGAGTACATAACTCTGTCAAGGTTTTTGACAGAATTATGGCCCTTTTTTGACTTAGAAAGTGTATTGAGCTTGGTTAAGTTTTTCGTACCACCTCACTTTATTTCAAAACCATTGGAGGTATTGCTTTGAAACTAACCATACTTGTTTACCATCACGACCTTCATCAACAGACAAGAGGACATAACTCTGTCAAGGTTTTTGACAGAATTATGCCCCTTTTTGACTTAGAAAATACATTGAATATGGGTAAAATCCACTTATTGCCTTAACCCTTTGAGATATTGCTTTGAAACTTTTAATGCTATTTCACATCATTACCCCCTTCTGTACGCAAGAGAAGGTAACTCTGTCAGGGATTTGTTTTTAAAAATTATCGACTTAGAATCTTGGTTAAGTTTTTCGTACCAGTCCACTTTTTGACTGAACTGTTTGAGATATTAATTTGAAAGTTGGAATACTTGTTTACCATCATGATTCCCAAACATGGGCAGGAAAAGGTAATTCTGTCAAGGATTTTATTTGAATCATGGCCCTTTTTGACTTAGAAACTCAGTTAAAATTTTCATTCTTGTCCACTTATTAACTTAACCATTTGAGATATTACTTTGATATTACCATTGTAAGACCTATCTGTAAGCAAAAGAAGATAACTCTGTGAAAAACTTTCTTGATTTGTACTTAGAAATTCCTAGTTAAAGTCTTGTGTGCCCTTAACTGTCAAAGTTTTGTTTTATTGGCAAGCACTAAAAAAGTCGAGCATGCTGTCCTACTGACAGCTCTTGTTGGTACACACGTGCAACTTCATGAAATACAGGTCAAGTTCAACTTTGGGGTCAGTAGGTCAAAGGTCAAGGTCACAGTGACTCTGAACTGTAAAACAGTTTCCGGATGATAACTCATGAAAGGCTTGACCAATTTAAATAATTTTTGGTACACACGTGCAACTTTATGAAATACAGGTCAAGTTTAACTTTGGGGTCAGTAGGCCAAAGGTCAAGGTCACAGTGACTCTGAACTGTAAAACAGTTTCCGGATGATAACTCATGAAAGGCTTGACCGATTTAAATAATTTTCGGTACACAGCTGTAACATCATGAAATACAGGTCAAGTTCGACTTTGGGGTCAAAGGTCATGGTCACAGTGACTCTGAACTGTAATGTTAAAAAGTTTCCGGATGATAACTCATGAAAGGCTTGACCGATTTAAATAATTTTCGGTACACAGCTGTAACATCATGAAATACAGGTCAAGTTCGACTTTGGGGTCAGTAGGTCAAAGGTCAAGGTCACAGTGAGCCTGAACAGTAAAATGGTTTACAGTAAAACGGTTTACTTGGAACATTTGAATGGTTTCTATTTCTTATGCTTGTCCATGCGCAATTTTTTGTTTGAAATAAACCTATTAAATTGAACAATAATTGATAATTTCTAACCTCACACATTTTGTATGCTATTAAAACAATACATTTACACAACTCTATGTCCTTGTGGCCATTCCTTTCTTATGGTTGCCATACTTCTGTGACAAAGCTGTATTGTGGGGGTATAATTCGTCACTCTTGTGACAGTTCTAGTTGTATTTAGAGTAAAGTATCAAAAAGTTTTGTAATTATTGGACACAATTCCTGTTACCAGTACTGTTTTTAGCTCACCTGGCACAAAGTGCCAGGATGAGCTATTACATTCACTCACCGTCTGGGGTCCATCGTATGTCGTCCGTCCACCTTTTTCTTCAAACGACATCTTTTCTGAAACCACTGGGCCAATGTTGATTATACTTTGCAGGGATGTTCCTTGCATGAAGCTCTATCAAAGTTATTCAAAGAATTCCATTCCATACAGAACTCTGGTTGCTATGGCAACAAATCTCTGAAACCACAAAGCCTAGAGCTTAGACATTTAGCATGCGGCATTGTCTAGTGGATCTCTACCAAGATTGTTCAAATTATGACCACCATGTCAAAATTGACCACGCCCAGGGGGTTACTTTGTTTAACATAGGCTTATATAGGAAAAACTTTAAAAATCTTCTCTCTGAATTCACAAGGGGTAGAGCTTAGATATTTGGCATGTAAAAATGCCTAGTGGACCTCTACCAAGAGTGTTTAAATTATGACCCCAGGTCAAAATTGATACCTCCAGGGGGCCACTTAATTTTACATAGACTTATACAGGAAGAACTTTAAAAAGCTTCTTCTCTGAAACGACAAGGCCTAGAGTTTTCATATTTAGCATGTTGTATTGCCTAGTGAACCTCTACCAAGTTTGTTCAAATCATGACCCCTGGGTCAAAACTGACTGTGCCTGAGGGGGTCACTTGATTTCACATAAGCTTAATAGGTAAATAATCATTTCATCTTGATGACATGTTGAACCCTTGTTCCAACTTTGCCAGCTCAATGTCAAGGTACTTAGGGGTCCTTGGTTATAAGTGTCCCCTTCTATACCCCTTGAAGGATTTTTCATTTGACCTTGTGATAATTTGCAGAATTCATGTTCCAATTCAGCTGAATTAAGGTGAAGATCACTGTTGGGAATCAAAGGTTATCTTCTTGACATTCCATCATGCAGCGGGGAATATACATGTCTGTCAGACTGCCTTGTTGTTCTAGAAATCAGTACAGCAAATTACAGAAAGCTTCTAAGAATGATTCTGCATGCTTATCATGTAGGTTGGCGTGATAGGAAGATTTTATCAAGGCTTCTAAATACTGTGCACAGACTCAGTGAGAACCAAATCATCTGTTTCATGTTAGCTGTAATATTGATACAGGCACTGTTTTAACTGAATTTTGTTTTCTGTTTCAGGCAAAAAGTTATTCCAAAGATAATTCAACAGAAGTACCTGAATGCTATGGATGGACACTGATTGAATTATTGTTAGTAGAGAAACTTCTGGAACCTTATGAACCATGTGTAAAGGGGCCATTTGTCTACTTACATATGAAGGATACAAAACAAACTTACACAAGATGTACCATGTTATACAACATCTATATTATTCATTGATCAGCACTACACAGAGATGTGAATGTTCTACAATAACTTTACTATTTATAAGAGTTAGAAATCATTATGGCTTATTCTTAAGATGCAACAATAAAAACACAATAATCATCAAAGAACAAGAGCATACTGCATTTTGCCTGTAGTAAGTTAGTAATAAATAGGCAACTTACAACCCAAGGATGATGCTGTTTGAACTTGTATAAACATTATGAATGGAATAAGTGTTTTAACATGTATGAAATTAATGCTACCAGTTAGTGTTTGAACACGTATTAACATAAAATTATTAGTTGATGTTTGAATACATATTGAGTTAATATTAACAGTTGGTGTTTGACAGTTGATGTTTGAACACATAAACATAATCAAAGTTGGCGAACTACTGTGAATTTTCATGCTTGGACTTGAGATAGGTCAATAATTCCAGAACAGTTAACACAACATGCAGTACATTTTAACTTTGCCTTTTATGATTTTTAGACCAATGATTCATGTACATAAGGGTTTTCATGGGAGAAAGTGGAAGGAAGGATCAGTATTTTACTGTAGAGAAAATTGAGTTTGACAAAAGGAGAAGAATGTGATAATTTTGTAAATCCCTTAATATCATTCTTTTAAATGTACTTTTTATTATTTCCTGAACAAATCCAAAAGTGGTTCTTGCATGTGCCATTTATGTATATATACATGTCAACTGTTGGTTTTCTACTGAAGCATCTTCAGTTTTACAAACATGCACAAAAACATTTATACAATGGTACAGTGGGGTACTGATGAATTGTGAAGTTTTACAAATGGTTACCTAGCTCCTGAACTGTTGTCACTTTTAAGATAATACTCCAAACCTAAAGTAATGATTGTTGACCCCGCACCTTGTTTGCCGTCTTTCTTTTACCTTGATTATTCTTTTTAATAACGAAGGAATTTGTGAATTTCATGAATCATTGTTTTATCATTTGGAGTTTACACACAAAATAAAAGGACTTTACTTGTTAATTTAAACAGCGTTTGTTAATTGCAGTCTTGTAGAACATTATTTGTAGTACAACCTTGCTTTAAGGTATCAGTTATGTACTCCCTTTGAACAATCTCATTTCACCCTAACAAATACTTGTGTTTTAATGTACTTGTTACTAGATCTTTCATTTACCTTAATGAGATTTGTTCAAAAGACATTTGGTCAAATACATCTTTAAGCCAAATTGGACATTTTGTAAACTACGAAAATATGTTGATATAACCCTGAGCTGAATCCATATTTGGTAAAAAAAAATCAATGACTGTCCGGAAAAAAAATTAAAGAAAAAAACTGCAAACACAAGGAAACAGATATTGACCTTAACATGTCTTTTGGACAGGTTCTTTTGACTGTCAGTCATACATTGAGGCTCAATGTAAAACTGTCAAAAGTCATTTTTTGTCACATAAGATACAGATATTATGCACAGAACACTTGATATAACCAGTTGTATATAGACCAGTTATCCTGTAGCATTTCTAACATGAGCACAACTAACAGTATACTCTAATATCCTACATTTATTTTTGCAATCCTTTTGCTTGTTGATACAACCACAATCTCTTTATTCAAAACTCGCAGGATAATTGAGATGGCCATATATTGATTATATCAAGCAGAAGTGTTTGTTTACTTTTTGACAAGAAGCTGCTTTATAGATTTGTTGTTTAAAATATGCTTATATAACATAGAGACATTTCATCCTGTAGTTAAGTAAAATTCCAGTTCAAGCAATTACCTGTATAAAGAAAAATGAGCAAACATTTTTTAGCTCGACTATTCGGAGAATATGGAGAGCTATTACAGTCACTTGTGCGTCGGCGTCGGCGTTGCTTCTTTGGTTAAAGTTTTGCCTGCTAAGTACTATCATGCACATATCTCAGTAACCACTTATGATATTGACTTGAAACTTTGTTCATGTCTTAAGGGGTATCATACAATCAAGGCAGATAACTCTTGTACAAATTTAGTGTAAATTATGGCCCTTGTTTGACTTTGAAAATTTGGTTAAAGTTTTGCCTGCTAGGTACTATCATGCACATATCTCAGTAACCACTTATGATATTGACTTGAAACTTTGTTCATGTCTTTAGGGGTATCATACAATCAAGGCAGATAACTCTTGTATAAATTTATTACAAATTATGGCCCTTGTTTGACTTTGAAAATTTGGTTAAAGTTTTGCCTGCTAGGTACTATCATGCACATATCTCAGTAACCACTTATATTATTGACTTGAAACTTCATTAATGTCTCAAGGGGTGTCACACAGTCAAGTCAGATAACTCTTGTATAAATTTAGTACAAATTATGGCCCTTGTTTGACTTTGAAAATTTGGTTAAAGTTTTGCCTGCTAAGTACTATCATGCACATATCTCAGTAACCGCTTATGATATTGACTTGAAACTTTGTTCATGTCTTTAGGGGTATCATACAATCAAGGCAGATAACTCTTGTATAAATTTAGTACAAATTATGGCCCTTGTTTGACTTTGAATATTTGGTTAAAGTTTTGCCTGCTAGGTACTGTCATGCACATATCTCAGTAACAACTTATATTATTGACTTGAAACTTCATTAATGTCTTAAGGCGTGTCACACAGTCAAGTCAGAAAACTCTTGTATGAATTTAGTACAAATTATGGCCCTTGTTTGACTTTGAAAATTTGGTTAAAGTTTTGCCTGCTAGGTACTGTCATGCACATATCTCAGTAACCACTAATGATATTGACTTGAAACTTTTTTAATGTCTTTAGAGGTGTCACACAGTCAAGACAGATAACTCTTGTTTAAATTTAGTGCAAATTATGGCCCTTGTTTGACTTTGAAAAATTGGTTAAAGTTTTGCATGCAAGGTACTATCATGCACATATCTCATTAACCACTTATGGTAGTTATATCAAACTTAGCAATAGTGTTCAGGGGTAAATTTTGTATCAAACAATTAATTTACCAAAAATTAAATCTATAGTTATAGATTTTGACTTTTTTTATGATTCAACTTTCCTAGTTTATACTTAATAGTTAGCAGAATTTTGTTTTGCTATTATACTGATAAAAGTTCTGTTTTATTAGCAAACACCCACAATAGTCGAGCTTGCTGTCTTATGGACAGCTCTTGTTATATTTCCACTTACAGAATTCAGTTACAGCTCAGTTTGAGAGTAATGCATGTTATTGTCCTTGCTCTGTCGTCAGCATCACACCTTGCAAGATCATGTTAAATGCTTCAAGGCATTTGAATAAGAGGAACCAGCTTCATAAATCTCTCATAATGGGTCATATTTTGACCATTAGCCAAGTATTGTATAAAGGTATAAAAGTTCAGTGACATTTTCAAACTGATGTCAGTTTGATAAAAACAAGAAAATCTATAAGGCAGCTTTTTGTGTTGTTACTGTGGCATTTCTTTTGTTATTGTTGTTTTGTTATTGATGAAGGTAATATTTTAAAGCGATATTTTTACTGTAGACAATGTATGTAAGTGTTAACATGTACAGAATTTATACATGAAAAGTTGAAAATAAATCTTGATGGTTCACAGAACTCTTTGTTGTTCATTGTTTGAGACAAGAGTAACTGTGTGCTCACATAAGCTGTAAAAGTATTGTATGCAAGAAATACGGCCTGTTACATGCTCTGAAAATGCTTTGATATGATAAAGCATTGATACTTTTGCTTTGATTTTAACAAGACTATCACAAAACTTAACTGTTTCCACTAGATCTTGGTTCCTTTTTCAATCTTGTCCATACGACAAGGTGTTGTAGAGTATGAAAATTTTCTGCATTTGTTCTTATGATAGAAAAGTTCAAAATTATCTGTAGTTGCAGTACCAAGGATATCGTTAAACTGGTTTTGCAGTGTAGAGGACATTTCTTTATTAGGGTTACTATGAATTTGCGCTGTCCATTGCCTGCAATGACTGATTTTGATATACAACAAATGTAACTTCACACAATGGTTATAATCCATACCACACGGGTGTGTCTTGTACATCAACCAGCCACCTACACCCAAGGCCACAATAGCGGCTCAAACACTACTACATGCAATTTCGTTTCCGGTCTGTATCTTCCACTTGCATGGACTGATTTTCATATAACTTCACACAATTGTTACCCATATCCCAAGGGTGTGTCATGCGCAACAACCAGACACTTCCAAGGTCAAGGTCCCACTAAGGGCTTACACTTAGGGCTCAAACAATACTAAATACAATTTTATTTCCACTCTTCAACATGCATGGACCGATTTTGATATAACTTCACACAATTGTTATCGATATCCCAAGGGTGTGTCATGCACAACAACAAGCAACCTACACAGAAGGTCAAGGTCACACTTAAGGTTCAAACACTACTACATGCAATTTCGTTTATGGTCATCTGTATCTTCCACATGCATGAAACGATTTTGATATAACTTAGCACAACTGTTACCCGTTTTAGGAGGGTATGTCATGCACAACACCCAGTCACATGCTCCCCTGGTCCGGGTCATACTTCGTACATTTATAGTGGTATTGTGCACATCCATCTTTATAGTTTGCTCCAAATAAGTAGAGAACTTGTATTGCATGGCAATACCTCATCAACTTTTTTCTGTTTTAAATTCTTGTTATTCAACAGTCCAATGTGGAAACAAATATTTAGCAGTTTGGCATGTTAGGCTATCTTAGATTTAATTCGGTTGTACATGTATATAATGTCAAAATTCAGACAAAATGGAATTTAAACACAATGATAAAAGATAAAAAGAGGAACAACACGTCAAACACCGGGGTTGGTTAAGACTAAGTTTTAATGATCTTCCGGTTTCGGTCCAACAGATACAAATCATGAAAATTTTATAACTGAAGTGTAAAAAATCTGGAGTCAGTTTCTTTAAAGCAGTTACTAAAACTAGTTCAAAATGGAATTTAGTTTTAGTACTGCGAGTGTATAAGAGATAACCAGAATAACGAGCAGATGTTGGCGCCCCAGAAACCGTTCTATCTGCGTGAACATCATAGAAATCGTAAGTCATTCTTAATCAGGGGTGGCGCGTTTGTCAAGTGGTTCTGAACGCTCTGCACAACGAATCCCGAGGTCCCTGGTTCGCATCACGGTAGGGGCACTGGAAAATTCAGAAACGCTCATCTGTTCTTCAACCTGCGCCTGCCAGGGAGTAATCAATAGAAATCCTAGGGTCGGCCGAGCCTATAGACAATAAAAAAAGCAATTAGTTATCTATTCATGCAAAAATTTCCCCGGCACTTCCTGCTTGGTCTTTGCACGAAGCTCGTGACTTCCCTTTGTCTGAAATAAAGATAGCAGATATAAACCTTTAAACTTAGTAACATATTACATATCTGTGTGTGAAAGAGCATCATTGCAATTTATTTTTGCTTGACCTCGTAGATTAATGTCGCCTACTGCAAAAATGTTCAGTTAAGTTCAGCTCAGTTCATTTAATTGGTTTTATGAACGTCCGGCCTGGGTACGTTGTCCTTTGGTCTGCTGAGACATGGCATGTCTCCCAACACGCGTAAAGGTAGCTTTTTGTAAGCCAAAACAGGAGAAATTTACCTGACTGCAATTTCCAGTTAGTATCAGCCTGTTTCCTAGTGAAATCTCGAATGAGTAAACGGCTAGACAGTGCTCCAAAAAGTTATTCCAAAGATAATTCAACAGAAGTACCTGAATGCTATGGATGGACACTGATTGAATTATTGTTAGTAAAGAAAATTCTGGAACCTTATGAACTATGTGTAAAGGGGCCATTTGTCTACTTACATATGAAGGATACAAAACAAACTTACACAAGATGTACCATGTTATATAACATCTATATTATTCATTGATCAGCACTACACAGAGATGTGAATGTTCTACTATTTCAAAAGTTAGAAATCACTGTGGCTTATTCTTAAGATGCAACAATAAAAACACAGTAAACATCAAAGAACAAGAGCATGCTGTATTTTGCCTGTAGTAAGTTAGTAATAAATAGGCAACTTACAACCCAAGGATGATGCTGTTTGAACTTGTATAAACATTATGAATGGAATAAGTGTTTTAACACGTATGAAATTAATGCTACCAGTTGGTGTTTGAACATGTATTAACATAAAATTATTAGTTGATGTTTGAATACATATTGAGTTAATGTTAACAGTTGGTGTTTGACAGTTGATGTTTGAACACATAAACATAATCAAAGTTGGCAAACTACTGTGAATTTTCATGCTTGGACTTGAGAGAGGTCACTAATTCCAGAACAGTTAACACAACATGCAGTACATTTTAACTTTGCCTTTTATGATTTTTAGACCAATGATTCATGCACATAAGGGTTTTCATGGGAGAAGGTGGAAGGAAGGATCAGTATTTTACTGTAGAGATAATCGAGTTTGACAAAAGGAGAAGAATGTGATAATTTTGTAAATCCCTTAATATCATTCTTTTAAATGTACTTTTTAGCTTGACTTTTCTAAGAAAAGGGGAGCTATCCTACTCGCGTCGGCGTTGGTGTCACACCTTGGTTAAGTTTTTCATACCACCCCACTTTAGTTCAAAAGTGTTAGAGGTATGGCTTTAAAACTTACCATACTTGTTAACCATCATAATCTCCATCTACAGACAAGAGTACATAACTTTGTCAAGGTGTTTGACAGAATTATGGCCCTTTTTGACTAAGAAAGTGTATTGAGCTTGGTTAAGTTTTTCGTACCACCTCACTTTATTTCAAAACCATTGAAGGTATTGCTTCGAAACTAACCATACTTGTTTACCACCATGACCTACATCAACAGACAACAGTACATAACTCTGTCAAGGTTTTTGACAGAATTATGCCCCTTTTTTACTTAGAAAATACATTGAATATGGGTAAAATCCACTTATTGCCTTAACCCTTTGAGATATTGCTTTGAAACTTTGAATGCTTGTTTACATCATTACCCCCATCTGTAGGCAAGAGAAGGTAACTCTGTCATGGATTTTGTTTTAAAAATTAAGGCCCTTTATCGACTTAGAATCTTGGTTAAGTTTTTCGTACCAGTCCACTTTTTGACTTAACTGATATTAATTTGAAAGTTGGAATACCTGTTTACCATCATGATCCCAAAACATGGGCAGGAGAAGGTAATTCTGTCAAGGATTTTATTTGAATTATGGTCCTCTTTGACTTAGAAACTCAGTTAAAATTTTCATTCCTGTCCACTTGTTGACTTAACCATTTGAGATATTACTTTGAAAGTTGGAGTACTTATGTACCATCATGAGACCTATCTGTAAGCAAGAGAAGATAACTCTGTGAAAATGTTTCTTGATTTGTACTTAGAAATTCCTAGTTAAAGTCTTGTGTGCCCTTAACTGTCAAAGTTTTGTTTTATAGGCAAGCACTAAAAAGTCGAGCGTACTGTCCTACTGACAGCTCTTGTTATTATTTCCTGAACAAATCCAAAAGTGGTTCTTGCGTGTGCCATTTATGTATATATACATGTCAACTGTTTGTTCTCTACTGAAGCATCTTCAGCTTTACAAACATGCACAAAAACATTTATACAATGGTACAGTGGCATACTGATGAATTGTGAAGTTTTTCAAATGGTTACCTAGCTCCTGAACTGTTGTCAGTTTTAAGATAATACTCCAAACCTAAAGTAATGATTGTTGACCCTGCACTTTGTTTGCCGTCTGTCTTTTTCCTTAATTATTCTTTTTAATAACAAAGGAATCTGTGAATTTCACGAATCATTGTTTTATCATTTGCAGTTTACACACAAAATTAAATTTTGTTTGTAATTGTGCTTATTAGGTCCACCATCCTCGTTCGAGGTATAGTCGGTACGACCCGACACAAAATTAAAGGACTTTACTTGTTAATTTAAACAGCGTTTGTTAATTGCAGTCTCATAGAACTTTATTTGCAGTACAACCATACTTTAAGGTATCAGTTATGTACTCCCTTTGAACAATCTCATATCACCCTAACAAATACTTGTGTTTTAATGTACTTGTTACTAGACCTTTCATTTACCTCAGTGAGATTTGTTCAAAAGACATTTGGTCAAATACATCTTTAAAGCCAAATTGGACATTTTGTAAACTACGAAAATATATTGATATTTTGGTAAAAAAAATCAATGACTGTCCAGAAAAAAATTAAAGAAAAAAACTGCAAACACAAGGAAACAGATATAGACCTTAACATGTCTTTTGGACAGGTTCTTCTTTTGACTGTCAGTCATAAATTGAGACTCAATGTAAAACTGTCAAAAGTCATTTTTTTGTCACATTAGATACAGATTTTATGCACAGAACACTTGATATAACCAGTTGTATATAGAACCAGTTGTCCTGTAGCATTTCTAACATGAGCACAACTAACAGTATACTCTAATATCCTACATTTATTTTTGCAATCCTTTTGCTTGTTGATACAACCACAATCTCTTTATTCAAAACTCGCAGGATAATTGAGATGGCCATATATTGATTATGTCAAGCAGAAGTGTTTGTTTACTTTTTGACAAGAAGCTTCTTTATAGATTTGTTGTTTAAACATACATCAGTTTAAAATATGCTTATATAACATAGAGACATTTCATCCTGTAGTTAAGTAAGTTTCCAGTTCAAGTAATTACCTGTATAAAGAAAAATGAGCATACATTTTTTATATTTGCACTTAAAGAATGTAGTATTATAATTGAAAGGGTGATGGAACATTTCTTGTACTGATTCAGCAATGGCTCGTTTTCAGAATAATGCATGTTATTGTCCTTGCTCTGTCGTCAGCATCACACCTTGCAAGATCATGTTATATGCTTCAAGGCATTTGAATAAGAGGAACCAGCTTCATAAATCTCTCATATTAGGTCTTATTTTGACCATTAGCCAAGTATTGTTAAAGTATAAAAAGTTAAGTAACATTTTCAAACTGTGATGCAAATTTGATCAAAACAGACAAGAAAATCTATAAGGCAGCTTTTTGTGTTGTTACTGTGGCATTTCTTTTGTTGTTGTTGTTTTGTTATTGATGAAGGTAATATTTTAAAGCGATATTTTTACTGTAGACAATGTATATAAGTGTTAACCTGTACAGAATTTATACATGAAAAGTTGAAAATAAATCTTGATGGTTCACAGAACTCTTTGTTGTTCATTGTTTGAGTGAAGAGTAACAATGTGCTCACATAAGCTGTAAAAGTATTGTATGCAAGAAATAGGGCCTATTATATGCTCTGAAAATGCTTTGATATGATAAAGCATTGATACTTTTGCCTCGATTTTAGACTGTCACAAGACTGTCACAAAACTTAACTGTTTCCACTAGATCTTGGTTCCTTTTTCAATCTTGTCCATACGACAAGGTGTTGTAGCGTATGAAATTTTCTGCATTTGTTCTTATGATAGAAAAGTTCAAATTTATCTGTAGTTGCAGTACCATAGATAACGTTAAATTGGTTTTGCAGTGTAGAGAACATTTGTTTATTAGGGTTACTAGGGGTTTTCGCTGTTCCATCTGTCCATTGCCTGCAAGTTCATTTCGGGTTTTGTCTTCCACATGCATGGACTGATTTTGATGCACAACAAATGTAACTTCACACAATGGTTATAATCCATACCACAAGGGTGTGTCTTGAACATCAACCAGCCACCTACACCCAAGGTCACAATTTGGGCTCGAACACTACTACATGCAATTTCGTTTCCTGTCTGAATCTTCCACATGCATGGATTGATTTTCATATTACTTCACACAATTGTTACCTATATCCCAAGGGTGCGTCTTGCGCAACAACCAGACACCTACTCCTAAGGTCCCACTAAGGGCTTACACTTTGGGCTCAAACAGTACTAAATACAATTTTGTTTCCACTCTGCATCTTCCACATGCATGGACCGATTTTGATATAACTTCACACATCCAAGGGTGTGTTATGCACAACAAGAGGCAACCTACACCGAAGGTCAAGGTCACACTTAAGGTTCAAACACTAATACGTGCAATTTCGTGTATGGTCGTCTGTATCTTCCACATGCATGAACTGGTTTTGATATTACTTAGCACAACTGTTACACGTTTTAGGAGGGGGTGTCATGAACACCCAGTCACATGCTGCCCTGGTCAGGGTCATACTTCATACATTTATAGTGGTACAATGTATTGTGTACATACATCTCTTCAGTTTGCCCCAAATAGGTAGGGAACTTTGTATCGCATGGCAATACCTCATCAACTTTTTTTCTGATTATTAAATTCTTGTTATTTAAAAGTCCAGTATGGATATTTTTTAGCAGTTTGGCGTGTTAGGTTATCTTAGATTTAATTCGGTTGTACATGTATACAAAGTCAAAATTCACACAAAATGGAATTTAAACACATTGATAAAATATAGAAAGTGGAACAACACGTCAAACACCGGGGTTGGTCAAGACTAAGTTTTAATGATCTTCCGGTTTCGGTCCAACAAGGGCCTTCATCAAAATACAAATCATGACAAAAATAACTGAAGTGTACAAATCTGGAGTCAATTTCTTTAAAGAAGTTACTAGAAATAGTTCAAAATGGAATTAAGTTTTAGTACTGCGAATGTCTAAGAGATAACCAAAATGACGAGCAGATGTTGGCGTCCCAAAAACTTCTAAACTTAATTTGTAATTGAACTACGCATCGGCGTTTTAATGTGTATGTGTATGTTAAATTGTACCTCCACTTCTGCTATGTGAGCATTGTTTTTCTAATAGTGGTTTTGTTTGTAACTGTGCTTATTGGGTCCACCTACCTCGTTCGAGGTATAGTCGGTGCGACCCGTTCTAATAGTGGTTTGAATGTTTTCTTTTTTGTACGAATAAGTATTGTTAATTATAGACGTTCCATCTGAGTGAACATCATAGAAGAATTCAGTGTGACGCGTTTGTCAAGTGGTTCTGAACGCTCTGGACAACGAATCCCGAGGCCCCTGGTTCGAAACCCGGTTGGGGCACTGGAAATTTCAGAAACGCTCATCTGTTCTACAACCTGCGCCTATCCAGGAGTAATCAATAGAAATCCTAGGGTCGGTCGAGCCTATAGACAATAAAAAAGTAGTTAGTAATCTATTCTCGCAGAAATTTCCCCGGCACTTCTTGCTTGATCTTTGCACGAAGCTCGTGACTTCCCTTTGATCTGAAATAAAGATAGCAGATATAAACCGCTAAACTTAGCAACATATTGCACATCTGTGTGTGACAAAACGGAACATCATTTCAATTTATTTTTGCTTGACCTCGTAGATTTATGTCCGCCAGCTGCCAAAATGTTCAGTTACTGATTACAGCTCAGTTCATTTAATTGGTTTTATGAACGTCCGGCCTGGATACTTTGCCCTTTGGTCTGCTGAGACCGTGGATGTCTCCCGTCACGCCTAAAGGTAGCTTTTTGTAGGAAAGAACAGGAGAAACTTCCAGTCAATATCAGCCATTTTTCCTTGTGAAATATCGAATGAGTAAACGGCTAGACAGTGCTCCAGTTTTGGCTTACTACCCAGGATTGTCCATGCATTCTTTGTTTTGATTGTAGGGTTTATCATACGAACCTGGTAGCAAAAAAATGCTGGAAAACAGTTTGCCAAAAAAGAACCGTATTTCATGTCCTATGATGTTTCACTGATTACTTTGAACGTAAATTATAAATAAGTTTTATGAAAATACTTTAGATACGTTTAAAAATCATGGAAGCGTCCGTGTACTAAATGCTTGAAAAACTTGACAACCACTCTTTCAATTAGTGTTTAGTACATGCATATGTATCTCCTGACTAGGGGGTTAAAATGGATGCGGGATGTAAAGGGTAAATAAACCCCAAAGTTAACCGTGTCTTATGACTATGACCGTGGACTGAACAGAAAATTACTTGGAAAAAATTGATACTTGTTGTTCCTCGCTTGAGAAGGAAAATTCTTAGTGACTGAATACCACTGACTCTTGGACGGAAGTAGGTGACAACGATAGATGCCGAAGTCAATCAATAGAATGATTTAAATATATAAAACTTGTATATGGTTTAAAACGATGTTTCGATACACTTGTTAAGTTTCCTGAAGTTCTATGACTAAGAAAATAACGCTTCAGGACTTGCCTATGCTTCATTTTGAAATGGATCCTCAGTGTTGACATTCTCTAGATATCTCCTAGTTGTCATGCATACATATTTATTCTCTATATCAGAAAGTGCAATTTAGGGCCATCAGTGTCCGCTTGTTTCTGTAACCTACCAAGTCAGAATTATACAATTATCTAAGTTGGCAAATATCCCATATTTTAAGTTATTCCAACATAACAAGATAAAAATAGGCGGGTAACTCAAAGTTCAAGGTCATAGAAAAAGATCAACTGTCACATAACTTTCAAATTCTAAAATCTCTTAGCACTTGTTGAGTAATTAAATAAGTTCACAGATTTATTCAACATCACGTGACAATTTCAAGAAATGCCATTTACTCCTCGTATTTCTGTTTTACGAGACACCTTTCGGGACACATACCTCCTGAATCCTAACATTTACTGTCAGGCACTGGACAATCACCGATACAGTATCTTTCCTTTGATTAGTCTGGCTGTATTAGAACAGACACCCTGTTTGGATCCGAACCTTCGCCATTAAGTTGCCAAGTGCCATCATAGCATGACGCTGGATTGAGGAGTGTAAAATAGTTCACAGATTGAGGTCAACGACTGTAAAATGTGATCCAATAGGCCCTTGGCACAAATCTCCACCATCACAGTACACTATCAAGGACATAACTTAATGAAGACTTTTACTAAAAGGTCTAAGTCATTTTGTTTCCATTTTGTTTTGCATTTGCGTGTCTTAGGTTACCGGTATTGGTCTACAAATTCATGTGTATAGTTGCAATACAATAGCTATCGTGAAATGGTCTGTTTACAAGATGCTGGCAGTACCAATCTTTTGCTGCAGTGTATCTGTGTATGTTCTGATTTAAAAATCTACATATTCAGCAGTCCATATCCTTGTTTCTGTATTGAAAGTCTCCTATGACTGCTTTGTCTTTATTTTATATGTTGACGGTTTGATTTTTGCTTATTTTGAAATCTTATTAAGATAAAAATGTCGAAGAAACACTGCAATATCTCGAGCATAACCTGAAAACTCTGAATATGGAAAGAAGCATTGCACAAAGATATTATGCCGATTTAGGTTATCTTGAATTTAATTTAGTTGTTCGTGTTTGCAAATTCAAATTAAGACAGGATGCCATTTCGTTTTTACAAAGCAAGTGTGTTAGAGATAACATTATATGAGCAGATGTTGGCCTCTCAGAAACGTCCAATAAATAGAATATGTTGAAACTTCTACATTTTTAAACGTTTACAAAAGCATTGTTTTCTGATATCTCCCTCTGTGACAGACAGAACCTTAATAAATGTAATCACTGTAAATAACATTTCCTCCCTGCTACTATTCTATCGCACTACTCTCTACCAGTCAAAATTGTCACAATATGTCACATATTTGTTGTGACAATACACATGGACGGCTGCAACAATTTGTGACAATGAAAAAACGCTAAGAACTCTTAACAAAAGAAAAAACCTCGCTGTAAATGAAAATAATCTATACACACAGTGACAACGTGTGACAATCATGATCTCGCATTTCGTAACAAATTTGCTGTGACAATGTACACAAGCTACCAACATGTCACAAATTCATTGTGACAGAAAACATGACATCGCCACACGTCACCAATTCATTGTGACAATGTACACGAACTGACAACTTGGCATGTATAACTTCATTTTAACGATAATCACGACCTCGCCATATCCGCGAAAAAGCAAATACATTATTTTTTCTACTGCTTTATTAAATTTCTAACTGATGATAATTTTCTAACATGGTCATATTTAAATTCAGATATTCTTGTTTTATCCAAAATGTATCTTGTAATGTTGTCCTGTTTCATTTCTGTTACAGAAAGTTCCTTGGCAAGTGCCTGAACACGTGACATGCGTCCAGTCCTCGATACACTCGGTGCGTTCCGATGCATGACTACACGAACGATAGAAGCTCGTGACCACCCTTCGGTCTGAAATACACAGCGTGAAAATAAAACTGTAAATAATATGTTATAAAGATGCACAATATGTGATAAAGGACCAATTCCGTTTTCGGTTGTCGAGTGTAAACTTCAATTGTTATATTCTGTAACAAACATTTTGTTCTACAGTATGAGGCTTACATTAACATGTCTTTGTTTTTAACTTTGTTTCAACATATTCTAGTTCCTATTGCAATTATGTTCAACTAACCTGAAGGTCTATAACACTCCATTTACCGAATACTGTCTATTCATATCATCACTGACTGCACGGTATACGCAATCCAAGTTATTCAAGGGACATTAAACTAACATTTTAGAGTTTTATCGTTGGTACCGGATAATCCATATGACCAACGCCCCCAGAAGAGTTTACTTATGTACGGTTTCGGGAGTGAGTGCATGATACAGAACGCGTCCTGTTCCAGAGACACCCTCTGGTTCTTTACCATGCCCGGTGTACAGCACCGATACATAGGTCTCATCCGAAAGACCATTAGTTATGTTAGTGGAGGACTGGTGAAAAAGGAACAGAAAGTAACTTACTTATATCATACATTTCCTGAAAGGCACAGTGGCTTGTTGAATTACATGGCACATGTGCAATACCGGCTGCGTCTGGATTATTCATGCAGTCTCTCTTATTCCAGGCTTCATGTGTATTGTAGAGTCCATCATACGAGCACTGGTAGCAAAGAAATGCTGGAAAAGATGATGTTTAAAGTTTCAATATTTAATTTGCCAAAAGAGAAGCGTAGTTTTCCATCAATTCATAATACAAGGGTCAGAAAGGAAATACAGGGAATACCGGTAATATCCAGCATAATTCAACCCAAACTCACCTTCTGTAAATCCAAGAGTGGACAAGAACAACGCAAACAGATAAAACTGCATTTTGATATAACGACGGTCACTTTCCGTTCTGTTTTGAAAATGACAGGATAGAATTCTGGTTGTCTATGAGATAACAGGTGTGAACTTTAAAGCTTCTTGGTCGCAGAATTTTTTTTTTTTAAACTCCTAAAAAGTGTACATGGCTATGAAGGATATTCATGGCATATCCATCATTACACCCAACTTACCATAATACTTCGTGTGGTTTAAACATATAAAACTAAAAAGGTTGACATTTGTACATCTAATTTTTGTATTCTTGCTACTGCTGTCTTTGTGTTAAATTATTTTCTTATGTTTTCTGCACAAGTGCATTTGTAGCTTTAAACAACTTACGTTTCATGACATTCCGAAAAGATAAAAGCGATGTTCCAATTGCACCAGATAACTTTTACGAAGTTTGAGCATGAAGGAAGTACTAACTTCGAGGGTCACATATAAGCGAACGATCGGATATGGAACCTTGTGCCTTATCACGATACCATTTCCTATTTCAACAGAAGACAGTCAGGGCATTCCAAGATATTTGCTCTAGGGCATGACAACCAATTCTTATGAACATAATTTTGTCACAAGTTGGTCAAAATAGTTGAAGCATGTTTATCTTAGTTAGTTGTTTAAAAGACGGCTTCTCTGCGTTATATTAGAAAGCTCCTTATTTTAGTATAAATATATGTGCTTTCGGATAAGTACCGTAGTCCAATTCCTCTTGAACAAATATTAATGGGAAGACAAAGTTTTAGACAGATGGTTTATTTTACACATTGTTCGTTAGTGGTAGAAAAATGTCTATATCTTTGCAGATAAGGATGTTCCATCACATTACTCACAATAATTTGTAATTTGTTGAAAAAAATAACTACATAATATTCATCGAAACAGCGCCCCCTGGTGTAATAATATATAACTTTATATTATGCTTCCTCCGTTGTGCTTTCTGCTTGCTGACATGCGTGTATGTTAATGTAAAAAAAGATGGCGAAATAAGGGTTAGCATGTTTACTCGAGCATAAGGTGTTATCAATGTGTAAGTATAATAATTTTTGTAAAAGGACATTCTCTAGAAAAGTGTCACCGATGTATGATTCTAGCTCGGGATTACTTTTTCTTCTAAACTTTAATGTAACTACCATGCATGTTGTTTTTACAGGAGTTATCACTATGCTAATGTGAGAACACCATAACTGAATATATATTATCGAGAGATTTCTGTAGCTCGGATTGAACACTATGTAAACTAACACCTGCTTTATGTATAGTTGCATCGTCGTCTAAGTTGGTACTGACATGTAATGATAGAAGCCCCGGAATAATAAGGGCCTAACGATAGATACTTGGGGCACACCAGTCAATATGACTCGTTCATTTGATTTCAATAAGTTTGATATGGATCCCGACTGAAAAACCTCCTCTTTAAAATGGCTATTTAAAAGTAACAATGGGATTGTAAAGGCAATTGGTATGCATCATTCCCCTTCACATATATACATTCCTGCCAAGTTTCAGTAAAATCTGACTAACCAGTAGATCTACACTGTAAAAATAAATGTTTGTTATCTCTGAATATAGTGTACACCAGCTTGCAAAATGGTGTTACCGTGTCAGTTACACCGCTTGCGAGTAGAGAATCACCGAAATGCAATTTTACTCCAGAATCACTCTAGAGTTTTGTATATCCATACAAGTTTAAGTTGGTCAGATACACCGACTGGGATAGAGTAACACGGAAAGGTAACTTTGCCCTCAAGTGGATGTATTGCTTACCGCGTCGTGTATCGTTACACAAGTCAACTGACCACAGACTTGCATGTGCCGCATTCTATGCCACATTCCACGCACATGGTTAATATGATCTCAATTGTAGCATGACACAGAAGGACATATAAGTGTATCATACAAGAACACGCTGCTACATTGTATTATTCGCGAAATTAAGTAGTTTTTGGAAAAAATTAAGCTTAGACCTTCTTTAGTCTTTACCATACACACATGTCTGTTTTACATTCCCGGAGAATGTTATGGGAGTTATTTGACCAATAACTGCAGTTTTTGCCGTCATTTATGTGAATGGGTTTATACGTACCGTTACCCTGACGTAATACGTTTACGTGTTTGGTTACACGTTTTATGGTGTCCTGTTCGTCCTGTCTAGAACAAAAGTGTTATGTTACTCTAAAATAGGTGGCAACTCAGCTGCCACCATTTTGAGTGTAAAGTTTTCTAATACTTTTTACAGTGTACAAAGATAAGGTTCCAGGCCCTATAGTAGCCAAGGGTCTTTCTCTGCTATAAATACGTGGATTGTGACGACATTCGGCGTCCATGATTCCCCTACCAAAATGTTTACTCCTGCTAAGTTTAAATAAAATCTGACCAACTAGTACCAAGATATGACTCCTGAAGGAAAAACGTGACGGACGGACATTATTAAGAATCGATGTTCAAATCACACTTCTTTTGTAACTTCAATATTTTGTGGGACAATCAAGAATAAACATGTCTTGTTTATTTCCAACTTTCTTGCTAGAGAATCGTAACCGAATCAAATTGATAAATCGTTAAAAGAAAATGTTTTGGTATGGCACACAAATAATAGTTATTTTCTATTGAAACAGTTCTTAATGCAAATGCTTGCTTGAAACTAAGATGTAGTTTCATGTAAACATTTTTGACAATAAACGTAATTTAAACCAAAAACACAGTGCAACAATAGATCTTTATTTCACCTCCCACTAGTTTCTGGTCTTTTCATTGGATAAGAGAAGTCACATGGTGACCCACTATTTTTCTATAGTGGGTTAGAAGCTGACCCACTATTGGCACATAAGAACAAAATGCCATTCAACAAAAATCGTCTTTTTAATCATTAAAATGCATCTCCTTTACCATAACAATAAAAAAATCATTATAATGTTGACAAATATGATGTACATGAATATTTGTACTTTGAATCTGGATTTATAAAAAAAGGTTATTATGGAATTTTTTTACCCCACCCAACTCATCTGGGTGAAGATAAGTGATTGAAGGTGGTCGATGAAATAAATCAGTTATTGGGTTTGTTACTGACCCACTACGGAAATATAGGGGGTCTGTTCGATGAATAGGGGGACTCGGCTATCGCCTCGCCCCCTATTAATCCTACAGACCCCCTATATTTCCGTAGTGGGTCAGTAACAAACCCAATAACTAATAATATACAGTAGATTTTGACAATGTTCTATTTTCTAGACGATAGATTTCTCTAGTGTTCCTTTGTCTTCATTTTTTGCAAGAGAACGCCAGAAAACGTTGTTTGTCTATGAGAGTCCTCATAAAGCTGATTACTGCTACCTCCACTTGTACACTTTATCCAGACACGTTGACTCGCTGTTACTATGGTGATAACACTAACGGAACTACAATCGTACTGAGCAGTATTTAATTTTGTGCTCTTGGCTATCGGATTGTGTTCTAGAATGATATCATAGTAGACGCCTCGACCGGAATAATTGCAGACGTGAGCGGTGAAGAAGTACAATCCTGTAACTGGGGCAGTGAAAATCCCGATGACGTCGTCATAGCCATCCCCTTTATTTAGCCTGACACTTTGGAGTATAAGGATTTGGTTGGTGTCCAAGCTTTGATCCACGGGATTATAAGCGCTGAATGCTACCATGGGCATATCAATTCTACCTGACAAAATAAAAAGATAGAGTTTAAACAGAAGAAACAAATCACTCTTTCACACTACAATACAAATGTTCCTTTGCTTTTGCATTCTGTTGTTAGTCAACCTATTTTAAGTTTTGAGTTATTCTACTGTTCATGCCATATCACACGTTATTCAAGAAACTTAAAGTACAAGGACTGCGTTGAAAATGTGTTTAACTAAAATATATCGAATAATTTATTTCACAGACAGACAGAAATGAAAATACATTGTATACCAAACCAAATGGGACGAATTGCAATTTTTGGTTAGAGTAGTCAAAACCGATTTTCTAGGTTTAACACATTTTATGGGAATCAAACTCTTATTAAGATTCATATTCATTTATTTTGGTTGCAAGTAAATAGCTGATAAACAATTTCTTAAAATTTGATGGTTATTTAGAGAAGTAATAAAGCAATGCAAAGAGAACAAGCAAAGAAATTAAACCGTACTTTCTAAGAGATCGAGTTCCGTTGTTTTGCTGACCAGCACTTGTGTTACTTTCTCCAAAGCTTTTACGACATTGGTTTGCGTTTGTTTCATCTCTTTCTGCATCTGTTCAACTTTTAACTCCATCCTGATCATTTTATCTAACAGTTTATCATCATAAGTAAACCTTCTTGGTTCTTCCGCAAAGGAAAACTCTGTCAGCAAAGTTAAAGAAGCCACGGAGACAAAACAAAAAATCATTTTTAAATATTGTAACTTTTCAAAATGTAATTGTCTGTGCACGTTCGTATACAAATAAAAATGACTATTTTGTTTAATTAATTAATTTCTAAAACTTGTATAAGTGACCACTTAAACATTTTCCCACAACAGTCTCAATTGCTTTCGAGTAGGAACACTTATGAACTAAGAAGGAGGAAAAATCTGCAACAGAAAGTTTTTTTCAGAGATAAAAAGACACCAATCGTATCTATTATATAAAATGACAGGGAAATAAGGAAGTCTCGGTTAATTGCGTGTGACTTCTCAAACTAAATGCTTAGTCACACTGGGGATATCTGATAGATTCCCAAAGCTTGACTAGTCCTTGCAATTATGATTTAAAACATCGTTAACTAATCGTTATAAAATTGGTAGTCGTACTTTCAAGGGATTACTTCATTGGGAATTGCTATTTTAGCCATTCTGTACACAGATGCGTGGGGTATGGACTCGCCACCCAATCTAATACTTGTCTCATGTTGTACAAAGCATACACCAAATCTAATACTGGTTCCATGTTGTACGGAACATATATTTATATACTTACCAGACTTAAAAACTTTGCGAAAATGCGTTTTTATTCTTTCTAACAACATGTACAATTTTAGAGGTTGAAACTTTATCAGCTTGAAAGTGTTACAAATAAAACAATATAAACACTTGTGCGGTATTAAGTGTTGGTCAGTGATACTTTCTCTTCACTTTCAGATATTCAGCTCATAGACTAATGATTGTAGAATGTGGATAGCAATGATAGGAAGTGCACAAAATGTAACTCGAATGTAATAGAAACGGAGTATCATTTTCTTTTGGTTCGTCCGTATGATAAGGCAAATATGTTTACCAAAATACTATTGTTCTTGGGCAAATGTTCAAAGATTTAAGCGTATAATGAAAGTAAAAAACAAAATGTGAAAGTTGTCAAAAGTTATTTACTTAGCAAGTATGTGGCATGGAGTGTAAAAGATAAATTGAAAAACTAAAAATGCTGTATATGATAAATTGTTGATTGTGTATACAAACCTCCATTTACAATTCTATTATAATTATGACGCTGTCATATATAGCACTTATGCCATACTTTACCATGGTCTACATACTTTTCTCATGACAGCATATGTATTAATATGTATTATAGGACGTATGTTGGTATATGTGACATTGTAACCACACCATTATGTATAGTGGCGATGGACATTTAAAATGTTTATGCCATGTTTGAATAAATCTTGAAATCTTGAATCTTGAATTATTCATGTACATATACATGTAGTTACATACAGAATGTTTCATTCACACCTTTTCTTCGTCAACAGTCATTTCTTATTAAGGTAGCATCTGACAAAAGCTAGAATTCCGTTCGCCGAAATCTTCAGATGTTTTCATTTTTTAATTGTATGTAGAAAGTGTGTATAGTTATACGTCTTTGGAAAAATATACTCTACACAAAGACAACGAAACAAACAATGATCCACATGATTACAAAAGATATAGGGAAATAACTACAATAAAATATCTTTACCTAATAGAACTTTGCCACACATTGATGACACGTATATTTTAAATCAGTTATATGCTATTACATGTTCTGAGATAGTAGGTTATACCTAGCCATACAATAATTGTCATAAAAAATTGAAACAAATAATGCTTTAAAAATGTATGACACGGTTCCCTTAAATATTATGTACTTTTTGGTCGGTATAGGGGTTTACCCAAGTCATCTTATTGCGGGCCGCAGCAGCGTCCCCCTTTATTTAATACGTGGTTGAAAATGTAACATGTAGGTGAAGTAGTGAATAGTTATTTGAACAAAATGTTATGAAAATCGGCTAGGAAGGTACGATAAAGAATGGGTCAAACCACTGTTCATTGTGTAGCTTTAGTATTATCAAAAAGTTGATATATATATATCTTTTATCCATGTTAACGTCAAATTATTTTGTTTGCTTATGCTTAAGAAGTGAAAAGTTTTTATTCGGTTCGGCGAGTATAAAAACCGATATCGGTCAAACATGCCGGTATTTTCCGGTATCGGGTAAAGTGGGTCCATTACGTTACTATGACTCGATTTTTATGATTAAAATTAACATTCACACTTCAGTTTGTTTTTGAATGAGAGTATCACTATACAGTCACTGACAGTCTATTTTATGATCAGAAATGGCATTTCAGAGCAATAAAGTGACAGGTAGCCAAAGATGCACTTTCCATTTTTATCAGACTAGTTTACATTTCGAATTATCAGACTGGTCTACAACAATAAACTGACAGGTAGCCAAAGTTAATTAATTGGTCGGTATGCACTTTTAATTAACGAGACTTTTCAGTAATTTGTTTACAATATTTTGACTGCAAACGATTTTTTGAGGATAGAGGCAGGAATACTATTATACGTTCTGAAAATCACCTTAATGGAACATAGGTCAAACAATGGAACAGAAATGATACACTGAAAATGAGTAACAGTTAAACAAACAAGATAGATAAGTATTTGCTTTACATGAACACATAATATAAATATTCCGTCTATGTTTTAAAGTCTATAACATTTATTTGCATCTCCCATTTCAAAATATTAACATGAAAGCTTTGTTTCTAGGCCCGCTGAGGTAGTATCACAGTTTTTCTTGTATTGTAATTATATGACATATATAATGTTTTTCGTTAATTTTGACGTAAAATAAACTGTTTAAACTCTTTTACAGATCTGATTTTGAACACTTCATTACTATTCATTGTCCACACCAGAAGTGTTGTTTTACTCTTCTTGAAAAATCTAAAATAAATTTAATAGAGACTTATAATTTCTGTCATGAGCACGAGGTTCAGATCGAAATATCCGTCACCGAGGGTAACTGTTTTGGCGGGAACGAGGCTCTGCCGAGTTCCCGTAAAACAGTTACCCGAGGTGACGGATATTTCCATCTGAGCCAAGTGTCTCATGATGGAAACTTTTTCTTGCATACCGTCTTGCACTTTACAGTATATTTCTAAATGCAAACTTAACAAAATGATGAATCATCATGAAAAACAAACGATTTTCCAACGTTGTGTTTGGGAAATTGACGTCACAATGTTTATGACGTTACGTCATACTGAGTGATTCAAGAGAGTCGTCTGGCATAGGAGGGGTGCCAGACTGGTTTTTCCGGCATGGGCAAAATCACCGGAAATGCCGATCCGATATGCAAGAAAAAACAGGAAATAATTCAATACGAATACATATGGTGTACTGGTTGTCAACTTTTATTTTGAAATTTTCACCACAAACTAAAAGAAAACCGTACGTTATAAGTCGGAACAAACCGAAACTAGAGTCAGTGTTTGAAACATTACACAATTATCTAATTCATGATTTATGCATCAGAGCCCCAATAAAAGAACTTCTTCCACTACTTTCCCATATTTGGTTACTAGTGCTACCACTGGTGCACTTAATCCAAACCCTTTGTCCAGCCGGAACCATAGTAACGGCACTCATGGATCCACAGTCGTTGATTGAATTATCGTATTTATAAGAATTGGCAATCACGTCGTGCTCCAGTACTATGGCGTATTGGACAGTCTGGCCGCCATAGTTACAGATATGGACAGCGAAGTAGTATAGACCGGACACCGGTGCCGTGAAGATGCCGATAACTGTGTCGTAAGCATTGCCCGCGTTTAGCCTCGTGTTCTGCCATATAATGATCTGGTTGGTATCCGGGCTATAGTCCACAGGATTGTAGGCACTAAAAGCAATCAGCGGAATGTCAGCTTTCCCTGAAACATTGAAATAATTTTTTATTACATACATGTTTGTAAAGTAAACAATTCGGTCTAGTCCTGTACTTTTTAAAAAAAAGCCAGACTATAAATACAGACAAAATATACATGTAGTTAAAATCAATCAATCAATCAATCAATCAATCAAACAGTGAACTTCAAGCTTTCTTCACATTCGAGCTAAGATATTAATATAAACTTAATTTAACATAAGGTACAAGCGAGACTGCCTTAGTGACCCCCTGTATTAAGAGATTCTCTATCTTATGTGACTGTGCTCGAGACCTCCCAACAGACCCTCCTGTATAGACTGTAGAAAGAGACTTCCTGTCTTACGTGACAAATGTACTTAATTACTGACTCCCAAAGCAATATTTTGAATGAAAATTGGCCTGTATTTTGAGACTTTTATTTTATCAGTTTTTTTTTTTAAACTAAGATTTAATGTTTGGGTCTAAGCCTTGTAACTTTCACATGTGGAGAAAATATAACTGTCCTATTTGGTGACCACCTACATGCGCTAACCTTTGTGCTAATAGGACAGCTTACAACTAGAGTTCCGATGTGGACCGTATTGTATGTGTCCACATATTGGTAGCCTTAATAAAGTCACTCAGTGGCATCATAAGGGATGTGGCAGGCTTTTAATTTAAATACTTGGACGTCTAGATGATTTTAGAGGAGATACCATTTAGTTCAAATGAAATTCTAGCGACAATGTAGAGCGCTAACCATTGTAGCGTTATGTTGCACAATTTGCTGTAGGCCTATATAGCAGATACGAGGGGTGGTTCTATAATCGTTTATCTGAAAATCATGGACACTTTCTACCACATTGAAATGTGATAATTTCATTTTAAATCACGGTTTAGATTCATTCCAGGGAATATGACCAAAGGTGTTGTTTGAAAATGATGTTCTTAAGAAAGTTTTCTCTCTACACAAACAGGAATTGCGCGGTTTAGCAGGAAATGTCGTTTGAAGCAAAATGCTGACGATGCGTGACACACGAAGACAGCAATGCTTCGCACGGGACTCTCAGGCAAGCTCAAATCCTGAAGAAAACATCTTAATTTTACATTATCCCTTCAGAACCACACGGTCATGTGAATTTCATTAAGTCTGAATGTTTAAAACATCTCTCTTACCTTCCATCAACTCTAGTTCAGCTGTTTTATTTTCCAACACATTTGTCTGGTTCTGTATGAACGAGCGAACATTCTCTCGTGTCGACTTCAATTCTTCCGTCATCTTCTCCATTTTTATTTCCATTCGGATCATTTTATCTAACAGCTTCCTGTCGTATGCAAATTGGTCTTTTTCACCATTTTCTGTGGATAGTGAAACTTTAAAAACCGACCAAAATAAGAAAACAATTATTGTCGTCAACATCTCGGTGAATGAAATGTTCGTTTGCGAAACAAAAATGATATGTCAGTAAATGTTGCCGGCATTGATTTTCTGCACTTATCTTTTTTTTCCCTGAACGTTTCTCACGTTTTCAAAAAACCCTGCATATTTCAAGTAGATAGATCTAGTACAGTATGTATACCAGTTAAAGTGGCTACTCAAAAGCAAACCAATCAAAATTTGCTGTAGCTGAATCACTTGTGTTTTAATATCCCCTCAAATCATCCTGGTTAATAGCTCGGACAATTACCATCATTGTACATAATAATGTTCTATCACATGCAAGTGTGTGGGCGAGAAATGCTATTTTGCATTAAGCTGTGTTACGGTTACATTGTAAAAGTTCTAATATTTGGCCATTAGATCTACATGTTATCTTTGTAACTGTAAACATTTTATTACCGACATTTTTAAATAAAGGGTATAAAATAATCAAATTAAAAGGGGAAAGACTTATGTCAGAGTAACTGTAAGAACTAAATACAGTAACCCGTATATAACGAATCCGGATATTACGAAATTCCGGATATTACGAACACATTTTGTCTGTCCAAGTTTTTTTCTTTCTTTATTTCATATGAAAATGTTATATGCATATAACAAACTCCGGATATAAGGAACAAATTAAAATGGTCCTAAGGAGTTTGTAATAAACGGAGTTCACTGTATACATGTATGATGTTTATGACCTTGTAGTATTTCAAGTTAAAGGTCAGTAGATATAACATGGTGTATAAAACCATGAACTGTTATAGAGTAAAGGTAAAGGCAACAACTAAATTTCAAATCTGGAAGAATTTTCACTTAAAATGTACAAATCCAAGGTTCTATCCCTCTGACTGAAAGAATTTTAAATTTGTAAATGTGCAACAAATGTGTTGATGTTACCCCAGCCTGTCTCATCTTTCATCCTGAGTATCATTTGGATTTCTTGAGGATCATATTTGATAATTAGAAGAACTGCATGAACTATTAAAGTTTGCTCTCGTTTTTGACTCATGAGCCCATTTCTGACCCCAAGTAGACCCAGAGTAGATGTAAACCAGATTTTCTGAAGACCAACAGCCTGATAATATTTCATTGACATTTGACAGCTACAAGAACTGCTGAAAGATGGTCGTGATCATCCTACCTATCTGACTTGAGTACAACTGTCTTTAATGACATGACCATGGTAAAGGTCACAGAAACGGTAATGATAAACCTCAAAGGTACACATATTGCAAAAATATGTCAGTCATATCGACCCTTAACAAATTTGATAGACGACCACCACACAATGCTTCACACCAAATCCTTAGCTCTAAGCATCGAAATATTTTACAAAAGTATTTAAAAAAGTCTGATATATAATGTCTATGCGGAAAAGCAACATCCAGCATGGGACAAACTTACTACTACTACTGATTATCACTACACAGTTTATAGAAAACATCTAAGGGCTTGACTTTGCCGTGTTACACAAACCGATTTTAAAGTGTTTTTCTTATATACACGTCTATTTAAAAAAAAGGAACAACCGTAAAAAGGACAAAGTTTGACCGTAGAGACAGTGTTTGAACAAACATTGTTAGAGGAATACCACATACTACTTGACGCCAACTACATTTGAATTAAGACAATTGCCTTGCGGGTTTTCTGGTTTATAATACATTTCTGTCAAATACCTTAGATCTAGACCTCAAAGTTTGTAAAAAGAAGATTTTCACAAATACATCAAGACATAGAACGAGACCAGTTTTGAAACGAGGTTTGGACAAACTGTTTAGAGGACCACTGTAAAAAAAATGTCAACACGTCTTTGGTTTCAACCCATTAAAGGCTTTAATAATCATTTTTACATTTTATTTGTAAACTAGAACTATCACTGAAGGTGATGAATACCCCCCGAACATCCCACTGACACAGTATTTAAAATTCATGTAATATTTGATGCTTTGATTATGCTTTGATTATTGGACCTGCACATCTTAAGGCTTCTGTGAAGTATAATTAAATTTTGACCAGCGGGTTTCGAGATTAAAAGCACACAAGATTTTACTATCTCAAGCCCCTGTGACCTTTGATCTAGTGACCCGAAACATGGACCATGCACAACTAGGCATGGTGGTTATCACTTCTATGAAGTATCATTAAATTCTGACCAGGGGTTTTGAAGATTTAGCATCAACAAGATTTTACCATCTCGAGTCCCTGTGACCTTGACCTTTGACCTAGAGGCCCGAAACCTGGACAATGCACAACTAGGCATTGTACTTATCACTTTTGTGAAGTATCATCAAATTCTGACAAGGGGTTTTGGAGATTTAGCGTCCACAAGATTTTACTATCCCGAGCCCCTGTGACCTTGACCTTTGACCTAGAGACCCGAAACCTGAACCATGCACAACTAGGCATTGTACTTATCACTTCTGTGAATTATCATTAAATTCTGACCAGGGGTTTTGGAGATTTAGAGTCCACAAGATTTTACCATCTCGAGCCCCTGTGACCTTGACCTTTGACCTAGAGACCCGAAACATGGACCATGCACAACTAGGCATTGTACTTATCACTTGTGTGAAGTATCATCAAATTCTGACCAGGGGTTTTGGAGATTTAGCGTCCACAAGATTTTACTATCCCGAGCCCCTGTGACCTTGACCTTTGACCTAGAGACCCGAAACATGGACCTTGCACAACTAGGCATTGTACTTATCACTTGTGTGAAGTATCATTAAATTCTGACCAGGGGTATTGGAGATCTAGTGTCCACAAGATTCCGTCTACAGACAGACGGACAGACAGACGGACAGACAGACGGACAGACAGACAGACAGACAGACAAGCTGAATCCAGTATACCCTCCCCCCCCCTTACACTTTGTGTTCGGGGGGTATAATTATCAGAAAAACTTGAGATTTTCATACTTGAATCTTATAGGAAACCGCAAAACTGGTCACTCAATGACGGATACATCGATCTGAACTTCCTTTGGAAGAAATGCGCAAGCTCATGCACCGGACCACAAGTTCCACGATAGGATTCACTAGCGTTATAGAAGGTTGGGAATATGTAAGAGTTGGAGTATGTATGTAGAAGCTTAGAATACGGAATCCGTTGTGATTATTGTTTAAACGACAGATATAAGCCACTTGAAACTTATTGGATACTTTTTAAGTATCTAAAATAACACTGTTTGATGTTAATTTTAACAGACCGTCGCTACTAAAATAAAAACATTTATCGATTACTGCATGGCAAATGTCCTTCTTCAGGGGATATTTTCTGACAAACATGGCATTTATATCTTTATCCAAGGATTAACGTTGGAGAATATGGTTTGAATAGGTTGTCAAATGATGTTTGTTATAGAGGGTCTCCGGACAGATATGTTTGGATCGGATGGCTTGGGAGAAAAAGCCTTCCGTAGGTTGCTCAGCGGGTGAGAATTTCAAGAAAAAGCATTCCATAGGCTAACCTAACTTCCTTGTAGGGTATTTCCAGTGTCTTGGTAGTTCAAAGTCAAATACAGTATGGCAGGCCGGTTGTACAACCATTTCGAAAACCCATTTTCTCCTCGGTACGCTTATTCTCGTGCCTTCATGCAGTTCTCCAGAGGTTTTGTCAAGGGAATATGTTTGACTTACGCGCCTTTTTCCTTGGGTTGCTGCAAATAGTTTTTTGAACATCACTATGGGTTATGTCATTTTTATTCCAATGAGCCAACGAAATTCATTGTAGCAGGTCGATGTTTCCGATGATGTAGACATACTTTACTGTTCACATTTTGTGCAAAACATTTTTACATCAAATAGTTTTTGAGGTATATAATTATTTTAATTTGGTTTGTTTTTTGCGGAATTATATATTTCATTGCAATAATATATAAGCAAGTACATGTAGTATTTATTCTATTTTCTAAACGAATATTGAAAAAATATAAAATTTCAAATTACTAACGAATATTTCAACGTTTGGCACGCCATTTTGCGTGTTGTTTATTCAAGTACCGTTACGAAAAGCTAATATGCAATGTCTTTAACCATACGTCCCTACAGATCAACAGAATGTAGTGAATTTTACACTTTGTGTAATACAGCATATTCTTATCGATGATTGTCATAAAATAGCAATATATAGAGGATAATTATTGATTTCGGTGTAAGATCACGTTATAATTTCACCAAGTGGGCACCAAAAGTGATGTTTTCACGAGTGGCGCAGCCACGAGTGAAAATAACTACTTTTGGTGTTCACGAGTGAAATTAATGTGATATTACACCGATACCAACAATTGTTCTGTTTATTTTATTGTTAAAACTCTACTTTTTTTGAGTTTGTTTCTACAAAACATCGAAAATCGCGGGAAATGTCATCAGAAAACATAGTACAAATGACGTCATTTTAACGACGTCATCGTCGCATGGTCTCCAGCATTAATAACGCTCGGTATACTTTTTGACGTAAATCCGGGCTAAAGATTGCAAAAACAGTGAAAAATAAAAATGGTAATCCACTGTTTCAAAACTGTGGATTATCACTTTTATTTCACTGAGAAAACTCTATAATTCACTGGAAAACATAAAATAAAATGTTTTGTTGTAAGTAGATATTGATTTTGAGGAAGGAACTTTTATTTATGATAATTTCAGCGTTTGTCTTCGTTCTTTTTCATGAATTCATACTACAATTTAAATTGGTCATATTGAATTATAGTCAAGAAAAGAACTTAATCTAAATTAATGCTTTGAAAATCTGCACGAAAACAAGTCATTGTAATCTGTGTAATTCACTTATTGAAAGATGGGAATGAAAATTTATTTTATGTTTTCCAGTGAATTATAGAGTTCTCTCAGTGAAATAAAAGTGATAACCCACAGTTTTGAAACAGTGGATTACCATTTTTATTTTTCACTGTTTTTGCAGTCTTTAACCCGGATTTACGTCAAAAAGTATACCGAGCGTAATTAATGTTGGAAACCAGGCGATGGTGACGTCGTTTAAATGACGTCATTTGCGCTATGTTTCTGATGACGTTTCCCGCGATTTTCGATATCTTATTGAAAGAAACTCAATAAAAGTAGAGTTTTAACCATAAAATAAACAGAAAAATGTTGGCATCGGTGTGATATCACGTGAACATGCAGCGTCCTCGATAAATGGCGGGTGATTTTGATCACGTGAGTTCCTTCTCGGGAATGTACGTATTATAATTATATCTTTTTTTTAAAGAAATTTATTTTTAGGTAAATATATATGTAATCGTTCGTAAATAACAAAGTTGTCAATGAAATAACATCAGAAAATTGAAAATCAAACTACAAACTTTTATATCGAGCTCCGTACGTTTCCGTAAATTTCCGTAAATATCCGTACTTTTCCGTGATATGCATATGATTATCTTCCGTAATCAGCTAACAGCGCATTAATTTCTAAAACAGAAAAAAATGTGTAATGCAGCCCGTAAGCTGTATACCTTCCTGCAATCGTTTGAAGTTTTTATTTGTAATATGTTCTTATCATATGCGACATTCAAACAGAAGATTGATCTGGTCTGTCTTGCACTACTTTCGCATAGCGCATGTTTACAGTTGTTATTCGCACATAGCACAGTTAAATTTCTTGCAGTGTTTGAAATGTGGTATGCTAACTTAGGCCTAGGGGACTTTCAGTCCCCAGGCCAAAAACTATTTTCAGCGCGAAATAGAGAAATCTATGCGTTGTGTGCGACGTCATTTCATTGACGTCATCGTATAAACAAGCAGTAACGACCCAGTCAAAAGCGACGTTATAAACGTCATGTGCATTTTAGAATGCACTCTTACAAAAAACGATGGCACTGTGTCTATTACACGTACATACAATACGGAATTTGTTTCTGTCACTCGGGATTTGTTGGTTGAATAAAGGCTGTATTTATTTGACAGAATGTGTATAGATATATAATAAAAATATAGATCTACGGGACGATGTTATTCATAGAAATCTAATCTTTGTGACATTGAAATTTGAACAACGAGTCTCTAGGGGATCATTTATGTCCCAACAAATTTAAAAGAATTGATTGTAAAGCTTTTTTGATTATAGTGTAATAAAGATAACTCCGGTTTTTAAGAAAATGTATAGGCCCTATGTACGTATTGCTCTGTAGAAATGTCAGTAAGAAAGATATCTTATCGCACAGTAGTTAATTAGGCCTACTTATGACAATGCGTTTTGGTGCTGTGTTTATTCATGCAGATACTGATCAAAATGTTGAACGTTTACAATGTATTCGTTTATCTTACATATAAAAGCCATTATGTTGAAAAATCCGTATTTTAAATTGATGATAACAATTTTTGTAAATAATTCAATAGAGATCTTTTGGTAAGGCTCAACTTCGGTGATCCGACACCGTGCTCAGCTAAATAGAAGATATATTAGAGTGTAAGACAATTTATACGAGGGTACACAAAAAAGTTCCCGTCCCTGTCCATTTTCATTTCCGCAAGCGTGAGGCAGGGTGAAAGTTTTGAGCTAATATTAATACTGAGTATATATAATTCGTAATGTGTGCGAAAGCTGTCGTCGTTTGTAAAAGTTGTTAAAGATTGTTGATAAGTGGTAAGGTATTGATAAAATGGAGGACTCAGAGAAGAAAGCGGTAATCAAATATCTGCACATGGAAGGAGTGCCAACGTAGGACATTCATGGAGACATGCAAAATACAGCCCTTATTATACAACTTGTAAAGAATCGGACTGTTGGTGGAAGTCGTTACTGAAGATGTTGTATCCGTATGTTCATGACTGATATAAGAGTGACCATTCAGTTGATTACTATATTGCTAAGACTTTAAGTTTTGGTTCCGTCCAATTCATTTTGTCTGATGATCCAGAGCTAGGCGTTTCAAGGCTCACCACCACGGAAGTTAAATCAGATGACATGAGTTGGCAAGGTTTTGGTATCAGTTTTTTTTGGATTGCATGGGTGTTATCATTGTGGGTTTATTTCAGAGAGGTAAAACCATCACTTGGCAGTACTATGTTAATGAATTACGAGAGCTTAAGGAAAACATTTAAGAAAAACCGGGAGGAAAACAGAGCTCCTGTTTTTCTAATGCTTCAGGATAATGCACCTGCGCGCACCTCATAAGTTCCAGTAGCTGCTATAAGTTCCTTTCATACAACCCGTATTCACCTGATCTAACACCGTCAGCTTTTCCCCTTGCTCAAATCGTTACTGCCTGGGAGGGTTTGACAGTGATGATGACGTCTCTGTTGCTGTTGAAGCCTTTTTGGTGGGGCAGAAAGAAAACTTCTATACGTTTGGATGCTGAAAATAAAATGAATAAAATTTTGAATAAGTTTTGTTTATAATGTACGGCCAGGTATCTTTTGATGTACCCTCGTATCTACAGATGTACAATACTTGGAAGCGGTGCAATACTTGGAAGCAATCTTTCAACATTGCATTGGCTATGCATACAATCGTTCTTCATTTGCTGTTGATCTAGATCCATATATTTTCATTGGTCGCACCCTTTAATTGAAAGGCAGCCGATTTGCTATTCGACCGTTTGCCAAAGAATCGGGCGGTTAGGACCAAATTTTACAGACTTCGCAAATTTCTTTCTGAAATTGTGCATTTGTAAAGAAGGATCTATAAGACAAGAATGGACTTAATCAGAATATTGATTGGATTTTTTGTATGTTCATTTGTTACACTCGGTAAGAAACTAAAACTTTGATCATACTTGTAAATTCAACTAAGAAGGCTATGATAAACAAGAAATGTGTCCATAGGACACAGATACCCCGATATGAGCTGTTTGACACATAAGTGTGTCATTTGCTTGTAATAGGATTTTGTCAATCACACAATTATTTATCTAAGAAATATAAGCAGAATGATAATATGAAATTTCATGCTACTGATATGAATAAATTCCCATCCACTCAAAATGATTATGAACAGTATTGGAAGTGCACCATGAAGCAGGTAAAACTGTAATTAATGCAAAATGTAAGTTGATAAGAGACTGCTACTTCGTTATAACTATTTCAAAAATTGGTGAAATGTAACAAAAATAATGCATTCCTATATGTAAAATCTATATAAATCCATGCAGCATTGCAAATGTTTTTGATCGGAAACCACCATTTCGATGACATTTAAGTCGAAAAAGAGCCGTAACTGATGTAACAATTAATGGATTGAACCCAAAATCGAACTGTACGTGCATTTATGTTTAAAATCCTACATGTTTTATCTGAATAAAATCCATGCAACTGTTCAAAAGTTATTGATGATGGGAAAGCACCATTTTGCTCACATTTACGTCGAAATGAAGCCATGACTCGTAGATTGTTACCGAAATCGAACTTGACCTGTATTTTATGTTCATTAACCTTCATGTAAAATCTGAATGTCACTTGCCCAGTTAGGTGGTTGCTTTGGAAGTCACTGGTTGATTAGGAAGTCAATGGTTGCTAGGTTAGTCGCTAATGACTATAGAAACTCATTGGAAGCCACGGTTTTCCTATAGCTCTTGGACATGGGCATGGTCAATATTGATCCTAGGGACATTATTTGAACAAACTTGGTAAAGATCCGCTAAATTCAAACCCAAACACAATATGGGAATTTATCAAAGGGGCAATAAGAAACCAAACAATAAAATACGCAACACATAAGAAAAAGGTCTTTATTGCACTTTTGAAATAAATGAATAATGATACAAATGCTTGATTATATTGCTAAATACAGTTGTGTACAATAAAGATTGGAAAATAAATGATAAAAAAAGAGGCTCACTTCACAATGTTACACGCCAGACATCAAAGCTCTGGACCTTCTGGTTTTGAAGAAGAAGCTTTTTAAATGTTTTCCTTTATAAGCCTATGAAATACAAGTGACCACCGGGACGTGGTCATTATTGACCCTAGAGGCAAGACTTTTCACTAGACAATATTACACACCAACATATCTAAGCTCTTGACCTTGTGGTTACGGAAAAACAGAATTTTAAAGGTCTTTGTAAAACAAGTGACCCTCGGCGGGTCGATATTGACCTTTGGGGCAAGATCTGAACAAAATTTGTATAGGTCAACTTAACAATGGTTTACACTAAATATATAAGCTCAAGGTTTTGTGGTTTTGGAAAGGATTTTCCTATCTTAGTAGAGGTCCACTAGGCAATGCTACAATTTTTACACTGTGATCATTATTTGAACAAGATCCACTATACAATGTTACATGTCAAATATCTTAGCTTTGGCCCCTGCAGTTTTTGAGAAGAAGGTTTTTCCTATTTGTTGCCGTAGCAACCAGATTTCTGCATGGAATTACTTTCTGTGAACATCTTTGGTAGAACTTCATGCAAAGGGTCAGGGGTTTAGGAGGATATCTCATTTGAGGCAAATTATTGACGACGACGGACCACGGAGACGACGCACGCCGCACACAGGGTGATCACAGAAGTTCGTATGTTCTCCATTTATGGATAAAACTAATCGATATACATGAATATTGATGTTTGCTTATTACGTTTTCAGACGTGAAAGGCTGTGGGCGTTTAAAATGTTACAAATGCAACTCACAGGATTCCCCCAATACGTGCGATGAATCAAATTTTGATTCTCAAGTTCATAAGGGCGATACTACATCTGGGTCCGTAAGTTCCGTCACAGGGGGCACTAGCTGTATTCGAGGGTGGGCTGAGAATAGTAATGGAGTGTGTAAGTATAATGTTTAAAATATAAGCTTAAGATATGGTATTCGTAGTCATTATCGTTTTTAAGTATACAAAATTAAACTGTTTGATGTAAACTCTGAACATACAATACTAAAGTAGAAGTATTCATGGGGTTTGCATGACAAATTACCTTTCAATATGCATCAGTATGTACTTTATCTTTGAAATAACCATTCAAAAAATGTACTTAACATTGTAGAAAAATGCTTTCAATAGGTTGTCAAAGGGTTGTTGTTCAAGAGTGACATCTGAGATGAATGTCCGGATCGGATGTTTTGGAGCAAAATGCGTTCCATGGGTTTTCCTGGGGGAGGGGATTTAAGATAGACCCTATTGGCGACTGTCATAGAACGAATTTGTCCAATTTAGTTTATTAGTCTTTGCTTAAGGACACACCTCTCGCTCGAGCTAGGATTCGTATCCGGGACCTCCCGCTCCGAAGGCGATAGCCATAACTACTGAGCTAAAGTGGCCCACTTAAAAGTTTAATATCTCGTCATCAGTGTATCCCATTCTAAACGTGAGAGCGTTCGCATACATTACGGCAATGTATAGAACGTGCTGATTTACGACATTATTTAACTTATCTAATGACATTGGGCAACATAAGGACGTTTGAAAGTCTGCTTATGTGAACCAAACCCTTCAAAATGTAAGAAATAGAAGGGTAATACAATTGTCATTAGTTTTTCACGTGGTATCCATATTATTTATATTACCCGCCTCGGCATAATATAACCCTCGCCTTACGGCTCGGGTAACATAAATCTAGACGAGTTATATATCCTTATATTCCACTTCAAATCAAAGCACTGTGAGAGCTGAAGGCCTTGGGGCTATAGATGGCTTGGTGTATATTAAGGTTACACCAGGGGATGATTAACTGATACATATTTAGCCTAACTTACAAAGGGAAATATAGGCAATCTGTATATCATTTTATAGCTCAAGAAATTTCCTTTTCAATTATTATTATGTAACGTTTTTTTTATATTTTTATTTCACATATTTGCGCAAATGCAGATTTTGTGTTTTTCTAAAATGTGATTCAACTCCTCCATTATAAAAAAAAATGTCAAAATTTCCCTTGAAGTATATATAGGGTATCATTTACAAAACTGTATCTTTGATTTAATATATTTCCCCTAAGGAAAAAGTTATAATAAAATCAAAGTTTTGTACTGACATTTTTAGGTACTACCTACACCAAAATGGTCATAAAGTTTAAATGCAATCTTTGATAAAATATCTAAGATACCAGTTTTAAGTTCACACATCAAACAGTCTTCCTGTCAAATTTAGCGCATTTTGGTTCAGAATTGTTGGATTTGAGTAATTAGAACATTGTCTACGAAACTGTGATTGTACTTTTGGAAAATGAAGAAAAATGGAATCTGAAGGAAACCTCCTACTTTCACCTATAAAAGATCTAAGCACAACGCTCTCATTAACACTGAGCAAGCTCAAAAGCTCATAGTACTATATTTTGTTCAAACCGTTATAATTTCTATGAATTTTATTGAGTTTATAAAACAACTCTTGGTAGTCTACCAATATTGCGAATAGTGTATAAGAATCTTTCACTGGTTGCACGTGCAGATGGGAATATCTGGCTCGAGGGTAACTGTTTTTGGCGGTAACGAGGCTCTGCCACTGATAGATTCTTTTTCTTGCATACCATTTTCTACTAAAAGTAGCAGAAATAAAATTAAATTAGTGACTTATATTTACGCGCTATTTCCTTGTAGTAATGTACGAATTTACACATTCATTCATAAAAGTAGTTCGTTCTGACGTGATTAAGTCGTCTTATCCCTATCTGGTATGCAAGAATAATAAGTATTAAAAGTTGCAATAAAGTCAATCACCTGGCAAGCTATAAAATAAACCTTATGCTATAGAGGTTATTCTGTGAGGGACATTCTCCACATTATTGTTATTACCTATTGTTAGAACCAATTAAATAGGAAATTTGCCCGCACCATTCACCCCCTTGAGAAAATTAATGACCTTCCAAGGCAGATGATAAATCAAACAGAGTACTTATTTAATGCTACACTAGAATAATACAGTTGAAATACATATTCCTAAATCACTTCGAAAAATATGTTTTATCCTGATGACAGGTTTAGATTATGTTAAAGCCTAAAAAATTGACCACAACTGATAGAAGGATCCCCTGGTATGTCCTTAACTTTACATAATCTTTAACTGAAAATAGAAGAGTGAATTGTAGTACGTTTACCTTGTCGGGAATGTTCGTAATTTCTATCTTTTTAAAAGAAATTTATATTGAGGTGAATGTAGATGTAATCTTGAATGGTCCCATTGATTGAAAAATTTTCTTTTTATTATTTGAATATTACTCGTCAGCAAATGCAAATTTGACAATTTTTAACGAAAAATACTCAAATCAAATCAAATATCTTTATTCACTCAAGACATGTAAACATGACAACATGAGGTATAAAGAACATAGTAATACGAGGCATAGTCAATACTAATGGAAATAATCTAACACAATTAAATATCGGAAGATAGTAGAAACAATTTACTATATAACCAAAGTACATAAACTTCTACATACATATTTAAAAAGATTACCGTTCTATTCTTCTATTCTGTGGGAGAAAAACCAATTCAAAGTACAGACAGAGTATATGTATATTCAATTAAACACACATAATATATATTTAACAAACTCGCAGAATTTCCTGCATTCGGTCTTATTTGATATTTTCATAGTCATTGCTTTTCTAAAGGTAATGATATTTGGTCTAATGTAATAGTCAATTTTAAGTAACTCTTTTCTTTTATTTTTAAAAAAATTACAACGTAAAAGATAATGAAATTCGTCACCTAATCCGGTATTACATTTAGTGCATATTCGTTCATTTAAAGGGGTTCGATTCCAAGTTCCAGTCTCTATCGGTAACCTGTGACCACGTGTCCTAAATTTGATAAGGTAAAACAAATATTTTGGTGGAGTGTTTATTAGGTAGTTTTCAAAACAAAATTCGCTTTTAAACAATTTATAATTCATACATTTACTTGAGTTAACGAGTGTTTTGTACCATTCATTGAGAAATAGGTCAGACAGTTTTTGTTGGACGGTGAGCTTTAACCATTTCGCATTAGAGAACTCGTGTGTCGACCATATGCCAGAAAGGCCACACTCGATAAGAATATTTTTAACATTGTTAAGCCAAGGGAAATGTTTACGATTATTATTTACATGGTTGAATCGGTTCAATAAAATGCAGTATAATTTAAAAGTAAGCTTTATTGTTGTTGGAGCAATTGTAGTTGCCCAAAAAGATATAATTCGTGTTTTTATGTCAATAATTAAAGGTTTGACACCAGTTTCTCCGTATACCATACAATTTGGCGTACTGTTTTTCAATTTTAATATCAATTTCAAAAATTTATACTGAGTGGTTACCTGTCCGTAAGTCCATAAAGTTCTAAAAAAACACACCTGTACGGAAAGTGACGATAATATTTCCGGAAACCTACGAGCGGCAGTTTCGGAATCGCTAGCCTGGAGTGACGTCACTTGCAGTACAATCGTGTCCGATAACAGGTACTCTAACAACAACGAAAGCGATAATTTCATCTTATTAGGCATCTTCAGAGAGTAGAGATGAAGATATTTTGAGCCCGTAACGTATAGAACGAAGTCCGTGTAATGTTATAAAATTATTTGATTAAAGTATAAAAATACAGCAGTTATGTCGAGTTTTTTTTATATGCAAATGACACCAACTTCTGTTTCTGTTTGTTTCTATCAAAATGAAATCTATGTGTCATTCTTAAATGTGTAAGAAAAGTACCATGCAAATGTATCGAAACGATCTTAATGTACGCATGCACGTGAGTTACAAACTATACAAATATGGACGATATTATATTTCCATTGATGATGAAAATGAGAACACAAATGCTCGATCTAATTACAATATCTAAAATGATGAGCTTGATTTTCCATGACACGTTTTCTTGTGGGTAGTATAAAGAATTAGATTTACAATTGAATTAAGAATGTAAATCAAAATAGGTTACACGATTTTGTTGGTTAAAAACAATTCTGACGCAAATCTATTTGAAAACTCTTTATAATTAAAATCGCAATATCTACCTAAATACGTGTCAAATTTCACTATAAGAAAAATATTTCATTCGAGTACATACAATGTGTCATCGGCAACCAAAAAGATATCCTTTCTGAACATTTATAGGGTTGTTGGAAACTTTCTTTTGCTGAATTACTTTTTATCAAGTTGTATATAGCTCTATTTATGTTTTTCAAGATTGAAACTTGAAAACAAATATAATGGTTTCATAATTTTAATTGGGCACTTTGCAAGTTAATAAACTATATTGTTGTTGTTTTTGTTGTTGTATATAGTTGTGTAATTATCAAATGCAATTGACCAGTGTGCAATATGCAATAATGTGTGACCAGTTAGATTACTGGCAGGGGGCGCCAATTAACAACAAATCATATCGCATCCTTTGTTGTGACTTATGCCCTTGGGTAGATAGATAGATAGATAAACTGTTATATTCTATATAGGGCCTTTGTTCTACATTATTTTTTTTAATGATTTTAATTATAAATGCCAACTTTTGTTATAAAGACTAGATCTTAAAAACATGTGTATTAAATATTATCATAATATTCTGTAATAAAATACATTTTGTAACAAAAGTTTCAACCTAACATCCTCGTATATGATGTAATTTGACATGATTTAATTAATTAATTAAGTTATAGAAGTGAAGTTCTAGATTGGAAAAGTTTGTAACAAACAAAGTCTAAATCTTGTTATAAGAAACTTATTCCTTAAGAAAATACTTAAATTGAATAGATCGAGATCATTCTACAAAGGTCGAATTATAAATACATTTTCTGTCTTTATGTCGTGCATGACTTTCAACGCTTGGGCCGTTTCACGCAGTTGCTACTCTAGAATTTTGAAACGTTCGTCATACAGTCACATGAAGTTCGGACCCGAAAAGTTATTTTTATAAAACACCCCGGGCCGACCATAAAAACATATATAATTCGTATTATGTATGCTTGATAGTCGCGCCGGGGTGTTTTATAAGAATGACTTTCCAGGGCCCAAACTTCATTCGACTGCGGTTTTTCCCTATTGTCTTAGTCACTGACTTTTTATATTAGAGTCCCAAGGTTACTGGTGTAGGCTTATTCTCTCACTCCATTTGTTGCTGCATCCACCCAGAACACACCAGGCGCCTCCCATTTACAAAAATAATATAAATAGTAAGTTAATCGTATTTTTACACGGAGAAGGGGTCTCATCCCAATATCAAGCTAACATACATGCTCTTTGGGACGGACCTTGATAAAATTCTCATCAAATCAAATTTTTACACGGAGTTTTGTGTGCTCGTCTACTATAATCAATGTAACAGATCTTTGTCGAGTCCTGCAAGTGACGTCACACGGAAACTTTTCCGATATTTTACGGAAGTCGCCGAGGATCGTAATATTTGCGTTTCGGTGAAATACCGGCCAATTTGTATTGGTGATTTATGTCCCAATAAACACGTTTCTTGTCGAAAATTTCCGCCCAACTGGGTTCAGTGCACTTAATTAACAAATGGCTTACAAAATATTAACAGGTGAAATTTTCAATCAATGGGACCTTTAAGCTTTATCTGGTCTATCTTGCACAACTTTTCTATAGCGCAGTCAGCACATTTTACAGTTAAATTGTCTACAGTGTTTAAAATGTAGCATGCTTATATGTCCTAGGGGTTTACAAAAACAAATAACATAAAACATTACCAAAGCTTAAGTCGGTTTAAACCTTCTATTTTGTAGATTACTATAGAGACAAATCCAGCTCCAAATTATGGGATGGCTGTGCAACTCCCGAGAAATGTGCTTGTAACGATGATCTTTGCAACTCAAGGGGATCTCGTTCGGTCTCCCTGTCGTCTCTTGTAGCAGCCGTACTTGTCGTTCACCTGATAGCAGCTGTTGTAAAGCAGATACTGATTTGAAGAAAGGGACTTCATGTCAATATTTTCAGTGTCTTCGTTCTCTTTGACAATTGTATGTTACCATTCAAATTGAATTATAGTTAAGATATGTACTTAAAACACAACTAATGCTTTGAAAATCTGCACGAAAGTCAGTTATACTGACTTATTTCTTTTATTGACAGATGGTAATGAAAACATACCTGGCAAAACAGTAGGTTTGTTTTATTTTAGACAAGGAAAGTTAAAATATTTTTTTAAAGATTTGTTACAGAATCATTTATTTTTGTTATTACTTTGGTAATATTCATTTTTCTAGGAGCATAAACCAGTGATAAATTTCTTTCTTAAAAGTATTATGGTAACTTATTATCACACTCTCATGACATCTTTGTGTCATTCGGGACTTAATTGCAAGTTTTCATTTATAAATTAAAACATGCTATTTCGTGTCAAACAATCCTCTCACTTTTTTATTGATTCTTGCATCACAAATGCATTTACAATCTAAACGTGTATTTTAGCTATTTTATACTTCTGTTACCTTATTCAACATCGTTGTGTTTTAATGCAGTGTTTCTTATATTCTCTGCATATAAAGGTCAGATATGTTTACAATCATACAATTTGATGTTCCTTGCGATTAAAATCTCACTCTTCTGAAAATAAAACATGTAAAACGATTGTAGATCGTTGTTGTTTGACAATGAAATATCTTGAATAAAAAACAACACCTTACCACCCTCAACACTTAACAGTCTGTTTAATTTGTATAAATTACGAGATGTTTGAATGATTTAATTCTGAAGGTTTTTCTCAGCTATATTTCCTGTTTAAATACATTTTAATATATATTATCATATGATGTATTCAGATAATAAATAATATCACTTTTTATTTCACTGACTGAATTTATTATATGACAATCTTATGTTTTGTTTAAAACATGTAATGTTATGAACGGCAAAGTCGGCATTCCAGTGATCGCTGCATATAGATTGAAGAACATTGATTGATATATTAACAGAATATTTGAATTTAAGTGTATATTTACATACTGCAGAATTTTATTTATTTAAAATGTACGAACATTAAAATGTTAATGTATTTATTGTTATACAGATAGAAATAATTTGTTCATTACAGTATAGCTTCGTACAATGGGCTCGCTTTCCCTATCAAAATCTTCACACGTTGATTTAAACAAAAAATGTTCGAAGGGGTACTATTTTCTGCTCTTACATAAAGTCGCTGCCTTGAACTTGTAGTATTCCGTGCATTTCGTGAAACTTTGGCTGTTCTTTAATACTCCTCAAATAAAACGCTATTCGTCTTATTTTTGTTGTTGCTCATATTGCTGGCGATACAAGAAGTGTAGACAATTTAACTACGATTTGTTTAACATCACGTGATTCCATTCACAACACTGTATTAGCGCACGCACACTCGTATATGTTGTGTGCAAATAACGCGGGAGGAATTTCAGCAGTCAAAAATAGTTCCGGGCGCCTAGAGTGATAGATATATCACGCTCCAATCCTTCTTTGCCTATATAGGCGAACTTTTCAATAGTGTTAGAATATCCATTTGAACTTTCAGCTGCAAAAGTCTGGCATTTACACCAGATGTGTATTCTCCTGGAACCTAAACCTAACCAAGTTTCCCTGCTTTATATTTAAGGAACTACTTCAGATAAAAGAGTCCGATAGGTTTTCTTACAAACTTCAACAAATAAACGGTTAACATGGCGCTTTTTGACAAGGACGCAAAGTCCACTGTAGGAAGCCATTAATATTTATAAACGGACAAACTGTTTCAACTGTAATATAACCAGTTCTTTTATACAGGATAAAATATATGTGCAACAGGAGCATTTACTGACTTTTGTGAAAATGAAATGGAGCAACATGTAAATATACAGTTCAAGACATTTATCATGTCAATCAAGTAACTAACAGTCTGAAACTGTGTGAACTGTACAGTATTTACTGTTGACTACTACTAGTATTAACACTGTAAATCAAACCGCCGGGCTTTCGTAATATATTATGGCTGCGACCAACAACACTGCTGACTTTGACGTTTAGCTTCGATGCTGGCCGCTGTTGCACAGCACACCTTAAGTTACATCATTCAATATTTTTAGAGTCAAATACAATATATTTGAGAGTAATCTTCCACTAGACACTTGGAGTCTTCAAACTAACGTTTTTGAGTCAGTAAATGGCCGTGTATTTGTTTTAAAGATACTTGTACAAGTGTATATACATGTATATGAAAACATTTCTGTTTAAAACTGAAAGACCAAGAGCTATGGTTTTTAGCAGTTTTAGTACATGTATTACTAATCAAGTCGATTTGGTCAAATTGACCTCGAACTAGAGTCCCTTGTTTTACGTTGACTTTTGCGGGACAAACATTCGAAATCAGCTAAATCAAATTCTAGCAGAAAAAACGTGTTTATTCTCTATTTCATTGTGTACATGTAATGTTATAAACTGTAGCATCAGGCAAAGCTGTTGTCTGTACAGTAAAGCCAAACATTGTCCATCCATGACACGCCGCATCTAGATGGAGAAGTAAAGCGTTTGTTCGTAAACTAGACACAGTTCTTTACCACCGATGGCAATCAATTGATATTTTCCAATGTAAACTTATAAGAGCATTTATTTCCTTTAGGTTAGACTGTGCATTACTGTGTCTGCAGATATTAAAACTGATGAAAAACTAGCACAATGACTGCTTGCGTTAAGATGGCTTGAATGTCAAATGTCATTACCGTATTTTGCCTTTTTATTTGCTGCGACTAAAGCACCCGCGAATGTTGGATTTTTCTACTTTAGGAAACGATGGATCCGCCAAAAACTAACGCTTTCATCTCAAGGTCTCTATTTTTTTTCAAAGGGAGATGACTCAACACTAATGACTTTTGAATGTGTACTTTTCTGTCAATGTTATAACCACTGTGAAATATCAAGTAAATACAATGAATCATTTTCAATTTACGTTTAGAACAAGAATACGTTCAAATTAAAAAAGGTAAACAATTCAAAATTTGTGTAAAGATGAGTATGATTCGTTTATTATGCACTTCTTTTTCATATCTTCTACCACTTTGTGAAATATCAAGTTACTTTTTTGAAGAGTTTAGAAAAGCATAATTTTAGATGACAAAGGCAGATAATTAAAAGAAATTGCGACGACGAGTTATGGTTCTTAGTCGCTGTGCTTCCTCTAAATTACCTATACCACTGTGTGAAACATAAAGTCAATACATTAAAATGTTGTTGAAGCATAATTTCATATGGCAAAGGGAGGTAATAAAAAACTATGCAATGTGGAGTGATGCTTCTTGATAACTACACGACTACCTGTCTGTGTGAAGTATCAAGTCAATTTGCGATATGCTCCGTACACACGTAATTCAAATGATAGTATAAACATAAAAGGGAGATAGTTATAAGAAAGAGGCAATATAGAGTTATTCTCCCTGCAAATATTTTAAAGGATAGATAATTCAATAACCAAGCAAGATATAGTTATGTTTATTGTGTGTTGCACTTTCTCTTAATTTTCTCTGTCGTTCTGTGAAGTTTAAATAAAAAACCTTCAATAGTGTATTGTGTACAAAAATTGAACCAACATTTAAATCACCTACTATGATAAGATTCGTGTATATATATACCACCTCAGCTTAGTTTGTCCGCACACATGGTGTGCTGCAAAAAGTGCGAAAATATTAAAGTCCCCTGATTATAGAGTGATAATGGGACTTTTAATTTTTTGAGTTCAGTAATTAAAAGGCACCCATTGGGAGTAAACGAAACAGATTCTACTAGAAAGGTTCCTTCTATCGTATATTTGTTATAGAATAACTGTTTCAACCTAGGAAGAAATCGCATCATGATGTCTCCATTTCCTGTGCAAGCTGCAGCTCCTATATCTCCATCGGCATAAGAACCGGCCCCGGCGATTGAAGTGTCCCCTACACGTCTGTTTACAAAAAGAAATAAAATAATGCGAAATTTGTTTATCAAAAGAGCTCACTGTTAGTACTTTTCGACTTACCCTCGCTACAAACTTCAGTCACGTATCATTTTGAAGATGACCAACGTTGACAATATATTTTTTTTAAATTTAAAGTTTATTTTTCTCCGTCGAAATAGATGTCAAATACATCAATATCTTTTTTAACTGATTGCTTATGCTTTTTGATTCTCTACATGGTAATTTTGGTACTTGAAAGTACCAGGATCACATTTACAAGTAGGTGTCATTTTATCAAGAAAGATGTCTTACTGACAGAAATGACGTATATTTGTACCAAAATCATTCCTAACTTTTTAAATCGACAAGTCTTAGTGTATATAAGAAACATAGTGCAGTATTTCTTTCAATGAAAACAAAAGCAAGACAGGTTTTCTGGCAACTCTTTTTCTTCAAGAAACAACCTGAATACGAAAGAAATTCTATCGTATATTTTTCAATATTGCTTAAAACTTTGTTTTAAAAGGAATAGAACATGGTTCTATCATTGTCATATCAATAAGTTTATGTTATTATATCAGTAAATTCAAAGTGATCATGGGACTTAAAAGCAACTTGAAGAGTTTTTTTCACTATTTCCTTTATAAGGCAACGTAAACAGAGTGACACTCATGGCGAGATCAGCCGGGGCATGATTTGAACAAACTTCCACTAGACAATGGTACCTGCTAAATATCTAATCTCTATGACTTGTAGTTTTGCAGAAGAATTTTGTTTTTATATAAGTCTATATCAAAAGCGGTGACCCCTCCTGGTTGTGTTCAAGTCTGACCCCAGGAGCATGATTTGAACAAACATGGTAGAGGTCCGCTAAGACAATATTACACAATAAATAGGGAAGCTCTAATCCTTGTGGTTTTGGAGTAAAGCTTTAATTTAAAGAGATGCAGCCTATTCTTTGTACATAAGCGTATGAAAAATCACATAAATGAAAAAAATATATGAACACAGTATGCCAACTATATTCACGCTAATGATTTTAGTAAAGTTTCACGATATTCCGAATAGCGATTTCAGAGAAATAGTTAAGACAAATTTTGACTACAGACTGACAGAAAGGCATACGTACAGACGGATGAGCGTGAATCCATAATTGTTCCTCTATATTTCATACCTTAGGGTATAAAACTTATCTCGCTTATTCGTGTAGTTTGAGTAATTTACCAAAACATCAGTTACAAAAACCTTGATACTTTAAATGTTAGTCCATTAGTAGATGCACCGGAAGCAACCTTTCCATGGGCATCTATTGCAATGATTCCGATTGTATCATGGTTGTTTTCACCAATCGCATGTTGTGTTATATTAGTCACTGTTGATAAAGGAGATGTGCTGTCTGGATGATAAGGGCCACATGACATATGTGGGTCAGGGAACACAGTCTACAATGTTATATGTTCAGCTTAAATTAAACGTTTTGATGAATTGCGTATTAATTGTTCGTAATAAAAGTTGTAACATGATAGTTTCATGCAAACTGCCATCTGTCGGAGAGGTTTGAAAAATGCTAAATCTAAATGAGGCAAATCAGGCAGCATGTAGTTAAATTAAGTTTTAAGCGTCGTCACTCAAGTTAATATCATACTTCTTGTAGCCTTGAGGGCATTTCTCTTTTATAATAAATTGATACATGGTCTCGTGTTATACCTTTCACACATATGTCCTAACAAACGTTTAGACAGAGGGAAAATACTAAAATCCATATCTAGTCTTCTATTTTCTCAGACATACAGAAAGTCATGTTGTTCAAATAACATTTTTTATTGAAATACACAAACACCTCCGACTTATACCTCACGAAAGTTAGGTTGACAGCCGGCATTCTTCCAGCCTTCCCATAACTGCTCAGAAAAACTTGTTGTTAAATTCACCTCTATGAAACCCATTTCAACGGCAAAATTTGTTGCTGAAATACCGAATTTTAATAGAAAGTAGAAGCATTTAGTAGATCTTGTTTTTACCCCCAAAACAAATACAGTCTTTCAAATGTACTCCTTACAACTTTCATCTTTAAGAGTATATTCTTTTAGACAGTAATTGGAATAATCCATTTCGCTTGTATGTAATGAGATATAACAATTTTTAAAATAAATTGCATTACGAAACACCAGTCAATTCTTTTTCAACTTTTTTTAATACTAGTAAATGGAGTTACCAGTAAATGGAGTGTTTTACCTGCATCTCCTACCAGGAGACTATGATCCTTATTATCCATTACTTTCCTGGCCACGGAAATCGCTTGCTTAATCCTTCGTAACCCACCCATTGCACCTACTTTATGCAACTTTGATTTTTTTTTAACAGAACGATTTTAATTAAACGATTTATCTATTTTCTCTGTTTCTTCTATTATGTTTCAACTACTGTAATATTGTGTACCCGTCCATTATCATTGCATCCAGAGTAGTTTCTCCATTTTCATCAGGACTGCCACCAAATCCGACTGCATGGGTACACTGTGACATCTCACAAGAGTTCCCAGTTGTTTCAACGGCGTCACCAGTTATCATCTTCCAACCTAATTCCGTTAAATATTGTTACATTTGTAATAGATGAAGAACTGTTACCTAAGTAGGAATGTTATGACGAAAAAGAGTAGTCTTATATTAATAAAATGCTTTTTTGTAGTTCTCATTTCTTTTAAATTAATACCCCCATCCGGCCCATCGTCATATTGAGAAAGTCGAAATAAAAAAAAGGAAATCATAAAGTATAACGTTAAAGAAAGCACCAATGAAGATTTAATAACATATCTTACCGATCTTCACATTCTGAAATAACTGAATTACTGCTGAATGATGACATGTCTGAGTAAAATGTATTCATTCTTACCTGCCTTGACTGCATCTTGATATGGCCATGTGACCAGCACCAGGGGTAAATCACTGTTAGGTGTACCGCTCGGAGTGAAACACGAGCAAATTAGTATTGTGGTAATTACACTTGCAAACATTTTGTTGATGGTCTATACCATATATGACATATATGAGAATATACGCTGGTAACCTGTCAAAGATACACACACTGCATTTCTTATTTCATATTGTTGCCTCGTTTATGAGATTAATTGACGATGCAATTGCTTTCGTTTTGTGAACTTAGTATATCGTGAAAGATCCGACTTTTATTATCCGGTCAGACAATCTACATAAAATTACATGATTTCAAGTTTTTCTTTTCAGTATCAGTCCAGCCTGAAAATGCGTTTAAAATAAATGTAGTCGAACTAAGAAATAATGCAAAAGGAAGAAGAGAATTTAAGTTGCACTTACCAAACAGAGCTGAAAACCCAAATGTATGAAGAAAGGCGAATTTCAAATCTATATTTTCTGGCAGTTGCATTGTATCATATTGGTTTTAACGCATATTTATTCAAGTATGCAGCAAACAGTGTCGTGGTGTAGGATATGCAGCAGAATAATTAATTGCTTTCAGATCCCAGCTGTAATATCATGAGGGTAGTTTAAAAAATTACATTGTGATTTATTACTTTAGGTGAAGTTGTTGTTATACTTTTTATCTCTGATCTCATGGGAAAGAATGACATTTGTATAACAACATAAAATTTTTTTTCGTTACAATACCTTCAATGTAAATGTTTTAAGAATCTAGTTAGGACTCACTCATAACTGAGGTTCATAGCAAAAATGACATTTGATATAATAGCGTCGAATTTAAATGACACATTCGGTGTATATCATTTTAACATTTCAAAATAATTCTGAAACACTTATTTTGTTGGTGCTGCATACGACATTCAGATATTGTAGTTGACAGTTTTGAAATACGAATTTAGAATTATCCCTCATAAACAGTTAAACATTTACAAGTTGACTAATTTCTGCAACATGCTAATTAAATGGCATTGCACAGAAATAAAAAAATAAAAAAAGTACAGATGAAATTTTCATAACTGCTATGATTGCATTTGACTTACTGATATACAATGTATTCTTGCATAAAAGATCGGGATATCTGCAATTTTACCAGTGCTGGACCCCCCGCCCCCCCTCCCCCCGTGTAAGATGATTCTCGTTAATTACTTGTGGAGTAACGTTATAACTATTGTGACGTCATTTTCCACAACACAGCATCTGAATAACATATGTTTTTATATTGAAATGCATCATTTCGATAAGTTTATTATATTATTATATAATATTATTCATTTAAATATCTATTCTAAATGCAAGACGGTATGCAATAAATAGTTTCTATCATCAGGTATTTGGTTCAGATGGAAGTGTTCATCTCTTCGGGTAACTGTTTTTTATTTGTGGCCTGCAGTCATAACGTTGTTGGTGTTATACTCTGAAGTAATCCAGTGGACACTACAAATTGTTTTGGGACGTGCTATGGTGATCTTCGGATGCAGCCTTTGGCATCTACAGTATTCAGGATCAATCAACACCACTGACATAGTGTAACAAATTTAAAGTGCGTGTGGTAACCTTCTGGTATTGTCAATCTCATAATGAGCTTTGCATTCTAATTACCACTAACAATTAAAACAACTGAATATACCACGTGTATTATTTCTTATCAAATACAAGATTGCACATTATACATAGATACATACTGTATATACATAAATGCTTATCAAATAATTACTGAGAACATGTTATGTTGAAAACGGTGACGTCAGGTAGAAGCCTTGTTTTTACGGTGATTGCAAAATTTGTCCACACGTGACATGCTGCACCTATTTTAAATATATAATAAGAATTTGGATACTTCACACATATGGAGTTAACAAGTCATAGCATTCTAAAAGTTCCTTCTTGGGCACATCTGTCTAGACATATTATTTAAATACATATTACGACAGTCTAAGCAAATTAAGGCATTAGTAAGATAAGATAAGATAAGATAAGAAATTAGTTTATTATAGTGACTTGTGCATTTATACAGAACAATGACATGGTGATTAATGAGCATAAACATTAGCACCCGGCCCAGTGGGCCTATAAGTCACCTTAGACATATAATCATATTAAAGTACGTATGTGGTATAATAAGATTTATAGCAAATATAACGGATTTTCAACAATATACAATTCTTAACGTTAAGTCAATTGATGTGAACACATCTTATGTATTATTTGATTTGGCATCTGGATATGGATGTTATCACAAAACATAGAAGTTATGTCTTAATCCGTCACATGATCAATTACCTTCGAGCAAAATTAACATAATTGAAGAAACGCCTATTTACAAATAACAGTATACAATCACAATGATTTAAGAATAGATAATACTTCTGCGGTACAGAAATGCCTTGACAATAAATTTGGAACATTTTCTTGTATACTTATTCAATAAAACTGATAGTTTATTCTCCTCTGACATCTGAATAAAATCAACATGTGTTATAACGTCTCGGAATATATCTGAACGCATTGATTTGTATAAACCACAGTTAAGGAGAAAATGTATCTCGTCTTCTACTGAGTTCGACGTGCAAAAGGTGCAAAGTCTTTGATCAGCTGGCTCACCGATATATCTTCCGGTCTCAACTCGGAGTGGTAAAATACCAAACCTTAACTGGCACAACAATGATCGTTCATACTTTTTTAGATTCAGATTTAAGTAATTTTCACAATCAAAATTTCTCTTAAACAACTTATACGTTCTAAGTTTTGGTACACTTTGAACATCATTAGACCACTTTCTGTAATAGTAATTAGTATTTGATTGATAACGTCTACATTATTAATATTCCATGCACCTGTTACTACGTCACGCTAGATCTGTTTTGATATGGTCACATGATAAGTTCGCGCCAATACTTCCAGCAACAATATTAGCATATTTCTACGCTATGCAAACGATATGTAAATTAACATTCATTTCAGCTATTTGTCAAACTCACAATGCAAAATCAAACGCATTGTCGGGCGACACCTGAAAGTCCACTTACCTTCATTCAAACTGCTTAGTTTTAAATTACACTCGACTAAATGTTACGTAACGCACTCTTCGAAAGTAAGAACTTTCTTTAGTCACTTCGATTTTCTTATTTTTTCTTATATTTAAAGATATGCAAAGCGTAAGATTGAATACAACATAATTTATCGGCAAAGATTGTGTTACCATATTCTCCTTGTTTATTGGCTGCCACCACAGCTCCAGTGAAAGTCGGGTACTTCCGCCGAATAGCCTTTATTGCATTCGTTGCAGCATCCGTAGGCGAAAGACCAGTTCCCATTAACATGACGGCGTGATAACTGATAATAAATTTTATCATTGTAGGATTTGTGCAGATATATGAAGAAACAGCTGGGTTCAAAACGTATTTAACTATCTATGCAGAGCTTTTGCACTAAAATGATATATGTCTGTTCTATAACGATTGCCGCACATGCTCGTTCTGAAATAGTTAATGGTTGATTTAACAAATTGAAAAATCTTCAAAATATTGATAGGTTTAGAACTCAAACCTTGGTAGAAATCTCATCATGAGATCACCATTGCCTGTGCAAGCTGCAGCTCCTATATCCCCATCTGCGTAAGATCCAGCTCCTGCGATAGGTGTATCCCCGACACGTCTGTATACAAACGAAAATAAATTTAAAACGCCCGCTTCATAGATTAAAGGGACCTACATACCCTATAACTGATGCCAAACAAAATTTATAACCTCCAAATCATCAATAATAGAACCTTTGGAAGTGTTATAACTTAACCTTGCATTCCAGTCATTATCGATAAAATCAGCACTTTGAAATATGCTGCAGTACCGTAAAGCATTCAATAATCTAAGTAGAGTTGTTGTTGTATAATTAATGGATAAATGCGATTTATTACAGAAAGCCACTATATTGATTAATTGTGGTAAAATGAAGCATTTTTCGCTATAGGTTCTTCTTTGGAATTATATTTATTTATCATTTTACGTTTATTGAACACATAATCTATGTTTCGAAAAATAATCTGCTAGATGTAGGGAGTGCCCCCTTAAGTTAAAGTAAATATGAAACGTACCCAGGAACTTTGTGTTTAAGACCATTTGTAGATGCGCCAGAGGCAATATGGCCTTGTTCATCTATTGCAATAATCCCAATAGTGTCATGGTTATTTTTTCCTATCATTTGCCGTAGGTCATCAAACACACTTGAGGTATTAGGAAATTTGACTGGGTGATACGGGCCGCATGACGTTAGCGGGTCAGGTAGTACATTCTACAGTGTTATACAAAAGATAGCTAAATTTTAAGAAAGTGAAACGTTTTGTATTCTACGAAGTAATGTGCTGCTTATTTTTTAAATTTCTTTATATAATAACTCTTTATTTTACAATGATGATAAGCAGATTAAACAGTCCATGACTATATTGAATAAGTTAAAATCATTTCAATTACCTTACGAGAATTCGGCTGGCAATTAGCATTCTTCCAAGCTTCCCAAAGCTTTGCAGAATATTCCGTTGTTAGATTTTCTTCCTTGAATCCCAATTCAACGGCAAATTTTGTTGCTGAAAATTTTGCAAGTGGTCTTAGCATAAATTATGTTTTAAAAATAACCATAAATATATTTAACAAGGTCCGAAATTTATTACTTTCATCCTTTTATTTTCAGTAAGCACTTAAGGTTTAGTTGTTTGCAACAAAAATTAGCATCATATATGAGAATGCATAGGAATGAAACCCACATGTAAAATTAGTATGCTTAAAGTACAGTGTGTCAACCAGAAGTCAGCAAACAATACGTTTATGATAGTTCGGAAACAAACCTGCATCTCCAACCAGCAACGTATGGTCTGTATATTCTAGCACCTTTCTGGCCACCGAGATAGCCTGCTTTATCCTCCGTAACCCCCCTACCGCGCCAACATTGTGGGTCGTACTGAGTAAAAATAAACCTTTCATTCGAACATTGTCAAAGAAACTCAGACTGCTTAATATCTTATTGAAGTAGACCAAAAGTATATATTATAATATAATACGCAAGATACAAAGATACAAGCATGTGCACACGTAAATATATATACATGTACATGTACATATTCAAATTCTATGCAGACAATTACATGGTTGTAGTCGTGTTGATTCCTGTCCACATTTAAGTATTTTGTGTAGATATTGTCCCAGGATTCGAGACAGGTTGTTTAATTGTCGGCACGGCTAAGGGAGCATTATCACAATAACCTTTGTTCTAAACCTTTGTCACATCATCCTCAGTTTAAACAAGTCAAACAATGAAATACATTTTGTATCGGTGCAGCAAGTGTGAAACTTTTTTTTACTATTTTAAAAAGTCATCTATTTACGTTTAATGTTGGTTATTATTGTACTTGGTATCGGGCTAAGATAGAAGCTATACCCGTCCATAATCATGGCATCTAGTGTTGTTTCTCCACTTTCGTCAGGCCTACTACCATAACCTACGGAGTGCCGGCATTGTGTCATTTCGCAAACATGTCCTGTAGCTTCCACAGCGTCTAAAGCAGTCTTTCCGACGGCATCAATCGTATTCCATCCTAAAAGTCAAACAATAACGTCAATCCATGTCATAAAACTTACCTTAAGTCTCGAGTACATGCAGGCAAAATATTGATGCTAAGTAAACATTGTAAGAGTAACTCCCCACCTACCTTCTTTTACTGCATCTTCGTAAGGCCATGTTGTTATAACCAATGGTAGAGCATTGTTGAATGGTGACAGAATAATACCTTCTAAAACAGTGAAACAATATAAAACGGTAGAGACCACAAAAATAGTTTGTTTTAACATTGCCGAATGTTCGTTTCACACCTTATCTGACATTAACGGCCCTGGCCTTTTGATTACTGATTGTCATTGGAGAATTTATCTAGTAATGATATTGTTTCGTCAGATAAGAAAGGATCAAATACACTTAAAAACTTTTACAACGCTACCAGTAGCCCATGAGTTGGCCAGAATATATTGGGCATTGGACATTTTCGAATAAGTTACTCGGGTTATTCGAGTAAGAACAGAATGTATTCTGGTCAACTCGTGGGCAGCTGGGGATAGATAACATGGGTTCGGTAGATCAGAGATTTAGCGTATGCGCAAAGGTTACTCGAGTTACACGAGTAACTTATTCGAAAATGCCCATGAAATTATAAAAAAAGAAAATTTTACACCACCTGTTTTTTAAGCTATAATTAGCAGCTCCGACCCCGAGATGCACTCCGAGTTCAAATCCGTAGGATCATCATTATGTCACAGGACAAAATGAAGAAGTTTTATGTTCTCTTTCGGAAATAAATCTGCACTATTTTGGCGGGACTTTAAACATAGACATGACTTCGTAATCGTAGTTAGAAAGTCCGTCCGGGTTCACAATATATTGTCTTCTTTCGGCACAGTCGATTTCATAATAATTGTTAAACTGCACGCTTTTTCCGTGTGCACCCAACTTTCAATAAATCACCACACCCTTGTAGAAGGTCGTAGAGCACACACCAAGGATATACAATATGCAACACTTGGATTGGGTAAGATCTTTTGTATCTGCTAATCAGGATGATAAAGAGAAGTTGTTTTAATAATTTTCTATTTTGAATGATATATGCTTGTGAGTTTGCCAGCTCTGTTAAGGTAGCGTACAATTTTTTTTTCAGTGGGTGGGGTGCATGTTTCTATTATTTTTCATTTCTTCTTTTTACATTATACTTTTTTTTATCCTGGTTGGGATGCCAAAATGTTGTAGTGTACTAACACAATTAGTTCGTGTAAAGACATATTTTTATTAGTGAATTATAATGAAGAACATATACATTTTGACATGATTACTATCTTGCTCGACGACAAACGAAGACTGCGCTGCTTATAATATAAACTTTATTTCGTCCGCTTATAAAATAAAAAGTTTAAACGTTTGAAATATGTCTAATTTCATTCACCAGCTGCGCTTTATGCTGAATGTTAGTTTAGTTTAGTTTATACTAATTTATTTATTCTCGATTGCTAAACAAGTTCTTACATCCTATTTTAATCGATCTCGAGACTCATTCAAGATGGAAACAACCACTAAGAGAGTTTTTAAATTCAAGACAGAAATTTACATTTCAAGAATATTTAAACTGGGACTTGTATTCAGCTTGAACTTTCGTTTTAAGTAATTTGCTAATCCTCAGCACTGCGTTACACACATGCCGTTAGTACTTTCAATGTTGGCGGAAATCACAGTGGTTTCATAATTAATTGGTTTATTCTTGCACAGTTGAAAAGTTCGGTGATTTCCGTAGAAAATACCCTGTTGATGCTCCAAATGGAAAGTTGATAAATATTTGAGGTTTCCTGTAGGGAATAAAATGATATCGAAAGAGTATTGTCCATTTTACTTGTTTAATTCCTTTTGTGTTACCCTCTTTGTTGCCTCATACCCTGTTCCCAGCCGACATTATCCGAAGGGGTAAGGTGAGTAAATGTCACTGAGCATCATGCATGAAGCATTAAATCGAATACAATGTACAAATACAATACGATGTATAGCCGTGAGCAGTTTTAAGTATTTAACAATAAGGTATCACCTTTGACCCCGTCTTTGACTTTTTATTCACATGGACATTCTCTTGGAGATGTAAGGTAATGTTATTGTTTAGAATGTTTATTTTTTATATTTGTTTTGACATTATGTTATTCTACGCGGTTTGTTAGATTCAATATTCTCCTTGATTAGATATTTGAAACTTCATTATTCTATTTAGACAAAAAATGATTGATGTAAATTTGATTGCTTTTTAGTTTGTTTTACTTATTAATACTGTTGAAGCACCAGCATTAGACACCTTCAAGGCAAGCTGAATAAGCACTTATACGTGCAAGTAATGGTGTAAAACAAACATAAGCTTTATTAAATATTTCAGGCGGGTAAAAATGCCCTTAAAACTCATGTACATCTTGTCTCTATATCTATGTGAACTTGGTGATTAACAGTAAGATTTAATAAACAATGGAAAATGTGTACATTTGGCAATGTATGTGTGTTCATGTATTATTCAATACAATTAAGCCTTATAGTTATTATGAAAATAGGTTTTGTTTCGAGTTTTGTGTGTTCACTAATGTTTGCTGAAATCACCATTACTCTCGTGTGTGGGTCCTAGTTTCCTGTACATGTAATTAGAAAGGCATATTCACAGGTACACAATATTCGAGTGTAAAACTTATGACAGAAGGGAAGTGTTGATTCAGCCGATTACCGTCTGACCACACCGAAGTGCATGCCGAACATGTTCTACACTGGTCGCAAATACAGACTCAGATGTCTTTAATTGGTACGTTAATGCTTGTTTCTCTTACATTGATTGTATCTGTTCCACACTGAACATACTAGTCACTAATGTGCTAAAGATTCGGTAACCAATTATGATCTTGGTTGTTTCCAGGTTCGGCATAATGAACATGTACTGGTTGTAGATTAGGTTAAGTATTTATCACCCGTATATGGAATGAACAGTTGTCAAAAACAATATTGTGGTTTTACCCGATTGTCGATACAGTACTACTAAATTGTAGAGCGTTGATAAGAAATGCATTCAACACGTCTTCAAAATATTTTTACAGGAAAGTGAAAAGCTTATGACAGAATGGAAACGTTGATTCAGCTGTTTGCCTCCTTACCACTCAGAGATACATGTCGATCATGATCTACACTTGTCGCAAACCTAAACTGGTACGTTTATCTTTATCATACATTGTATCAGCTGAATATGTTCCATACTTAACTCACTTGTCACTAAAAGTGTAACGGCTGATTTTGCTTGTTTCCAGATTCGGATTTATGTACTTATATAGTTGGATATTCTGTAGATTAAATTATAAATGTATAATAAAACGTTACCATGACTTTCCATAGCTAAAGTACGCAATGACATATAGAGTTGAGTGTTTATTATAAATGCATATAAAATACATCTCTAAGGTTAAGAATATGCAGGTGCCTTCTATAGTTATTATGAAAATAAGGTTTTGTGTGTTCCTTAATATTTACTAAAATACCTTTGTGAAATTACTTTTACTGTCGTGTATGGGTCACAGTTTCCTTTAGTTAAAAAAAACCATACTTACAGGTACACAATATTAGAGTGTAGAGCTTATGACACAATGGAGGCGTTGATTCAGCTGTTTGCTTCCTGACCATACCGAGGTGGATGCCGATCATTATCTACACTGGTAGCCAAACTCTGTTGCCTTTAACTGGTACGTTAGTTCTTGTTTATCTTCTATTGATTTATCATACTTACCACCAGTGTTTTGATCTTGGTTGTTTCCAGGTTCGGCTGTATGTACATGTACTAGTATCATGTGATATTCTGTAGATTGGTTAAGTATTTGTGCCCTTAGTGTGAAACAAACAATTGCAAAAAACGAAATGTTTTGCGCTTAGGTACTAATATAGCGTTGAGTATTCAATGCGTTTTTGATTTAGGGCATGCAATTGCCTTATAGTAAGCATGAAAATAGGTTTTGCTAAGTTTACTGGCTTTTGTTTGTTCCTGAATGTTTCCTAAAATACCTTCGTGAAAACATCTTTACTTTCTTGTACTCCCATTACTTGTCACTCTGTATTTTAAAAATCGTATTTACAGGTATACAGTCTTATGACAGAATTGAAGTGTTAATTCAGCCGATTACCATCTAACCACATGGAGGTGTATGTCGATCATGGTCTACACCGGTCGCAAATACATACTTATTTGCATTTAACTGGTACGTTTATGTTTATCTTATTGTGTCACCTGATTCTTGGTAGTATGTTCCACACTGCACTTACTAGTAAGATGTTTTCAAGTTGGTAAAGCTTACGACAGATTTACAGGGATGATCGATTATTTTTCGTCTGACCAGACGGAAGTGCACGTTGATCATAGTCTACATTGATGGAAAAGGCAAACACCCTTTACAACAACAGGTTAGTTTAGACTTAGGTATTTGCACATTTATCGAGCATGCTGATTATGACATACACAAGTCAAACAGGCCGGCACAATAAACAGTCGTCGGTAAGGGTGATACAAACTTATTTTCTTTCATCATATTGACTGTAAAGTGTAAAGTACATGTAACATGCTGATTGTGATTGTCGCAAACTTCGACTGTATTAAGTTTAGTTATGCTGATTAAGATTCAAAATGCCGACAAACTGGACGTCGGAAGAATAGTTAGGACTGATTTATTTAACATGCTGATGTCATAAGTGCCAAACCTACCTTAGTCAGCAGGGTACATTAGATGAATTTATTTTATATTCAGTGAACATGCTGGTAAAGATGCATGCTGATCGAAAATGTCGACACATTAATTGTCGGTAGAATAATTTAGATATATTTGATTCACATATTAGTAATAGAACATGTTGATGTGTCACATGTATAAATTCAACACACTTGTCGTCGGCAGGTAGCTTATTTTAGATATGTTGAACATATTGATTATGATCATATTAAGTCATAAAGGCAAACAAAGTTCAGTTAGTACTTGTTCACTTTTTATTTCATTGTACATGTTGATTTTGATTAACACTAGTCGAAAAGTCTTGTCGTCGGCTTGGTAGTTCAGAATAACTTAATTTACATGATATTTATTCACACTAGTCAAACATGCATGAACATTGGTCGTCGGCAGAATAGTCAAAGCTTTACTTCCATTAATGCTGATTATGATTCAGTATCGTCGAAAATGCCGACAAAGTGGTCGTCAGGAGGGTACTTTGTCTAATTGATTTTGGTTATGGAACATGGTGATACAAATACATATGTACATATATACTACTCGGAAATGTCGACACACTAGTTGCCGGCAGAGTAGTTTAGATATATCAACTGTAATTGTGTTTTTATTTAAACATGCTGATCAATGTACTGGCACACTTGACGTCGGAAGGGTAATTTAAACTTGTTTGTCGGCAAGGTACATGTAGCTGTAAAATGTTTACTTTTCATTTATTCAAAAGCCTGTCAATACCAGTCAAAACAGCCCGACGCACTAGTCGTCAGGAGGGTAGTTAAGACTTTATACATTACATTTGTTAGACATTGTTATTTAGATTTAACGGCAGGATACTTTAAGCTTATCTTAGATTTGCTGACCATACTGATAATGATCGTGTTCAGTAGAAAAGGTTAACAAAATCTAATTTAGAGATGTTCATTTTCTGTAATTGTACATGTTGATTATGATTAAGACAAGTTGAAAAAGCCGACGAACTTGTCGTCGGCAGGGTAGTCTAGACTTATTAACATGCTGGTTTTGATATATACTGCTGACGACCACATAGTCGGCATGATACTAATTGTAATTAATGTTTTTAATTTTTGACTATGTGGTCGTCGGCAGGGTTATTTAGACGTGTTTACTAACATTTTTGAAAATGCTAATTCTAACACACATGTCGTCGGCAGGGTTGTTAAGACTAACTTACTTTACATTTAAAATGAACATGATGATTTTGATTCAAACTGGTCAAATATGCCGAAACATTGGTCGTCGGCAGAATAGTTAAGACTTTACATTTTATTACCATGCTGATTATGATTCAGTATCATTGAACATGCAGACTATGTGGTCGTCAGCAGGGTTCTTTACACAAATGGATGTTTTTATTTATTGAACATGCAGACTATGTGGTCTAAGCAGGGTAATTTACACAAAGTGCTGTTTTTATTTATTGAACATGCAGACTATGTGGTATTCAGCAGGGTATTGTACACTAATAAATGTTTTTATTCATTGAACATGCCGACTACGTGGTCTTCAGCAGGGTACTTTACACAAAGTGCTGTTTTTATTTATTGAACATGGAAACTATGTGGTATTCAGCAGGGTACTTTACACAAAGTGCTGTTTTTATTTATTGAACATGCCGACTATGTGGTCGTCAGCAGGGTACTTTACACAAAGTGCTGTTTTTATTTATTGAACATGCCGACTATGTGGTCTTCAGCAGGGTACTTTACACAAAGTGCTGTTTTTATTTATTGAACATGCAGACTATGTGGTCTTCAGCAGGGTACTTTACACAAAGTGCTGTTTTTATTTATTGAACATGCAGACTATGTGGTCTAAGCAGGGTAATTTACACAAAGTGCTGTTTTTATTTATTGAACATGCAAACTATGTGGTCTAAGCAGGGTAATTTACACAAAGTGCTGTTTTTATTTATTGAACATGCAAACTATGTGGTCTAAGCAGGGTAATTTACACAAAGTGCTGTTTTTATTTATTGAACATGCAGACTATGTGGTCTTCAGCAGGGTACTTTACACAAAGTGCTGTTTTTATTTATTGAACATGCCGACTATGTGGTCTAAGCAGGGTAATTTACATAAAGTGCAGTTTTTATTTATTGAACATGCAAACTATGTGGTATTCAGCAGGGTATTGTACACTAATACATGTTTTTATTCATTGAACATGCCGACTACGTGGTCTTCAGCAGGGTACTTTACACAAAGTGCTGTTTTTATTCATTGAACATGCAAACTATGTGATATTCAGCAGGGTATTGTACACTAATACATGTTTTTATTTATTGAACATGTCGACTATGTGGTCGTCAGCAGGGTACTTTACACAAAGTGCTGTTTTTATTTATTGAACATGCCGACTATGTGGTCTTCAGCAGGGTACTTTACACAAATTGATTTTTTTAATTATTGAACTGCCGACAATGTGGTCGTCAGCAGGGTACTTTACATAAATTGATGTTTTTATTCATTGAACATGCCGACTATGTGGTCTTCAGCAGGGTACTTTACACAAAGTGCTGTTTTTATTTATTGAACATGCCGACTATGTGGTCTTCAGCAGGGTAATCTACACAAATTGATTTTTTTAATTATTGAACTGCCGACAATGTGGTCGTCAGCAGGGTACTTTACATAAATTGATGTTTTTATTCATTGAACATGCCGACTATGTGGTGGTCAGCAGGGTACTTTACACAAAGTGCTGTTTTTATTTATTGAACATGCCGACTATGTGGTCTTCAGCAGGGTACTTTACACAAAGTGCTGTTTTTATTTATTGAACATGCCGACTATGTGGTCTTCAGCAGGGTACTTTACACAAAGTGCTGTTTTTATTTATTGAACATGCCGACTATGTGGTCTTCAGCAGGGTACTTTACACAAAGTGCTGTTTTTATTTATTGAACATGCCGACTATGTGGTCTTCAGCAGGGTACTTTACACAAAGTGCTGTTTTTATTTATTGAACATGCAGACTATGTGGTATTCAGCAGGGTACTTTACACAAATTGATGTTTTTATTTGTTGAACATGCAGACTATGTGGTATTCAGCAGGGTACTTTACACAAAGTGCTGTTTTTATTTATTGAACATGCAGACTATGTGGTATTCAGCAGGGTACTCTACACAAATTGATGTTTTTATTTGTTGAACATGCAGACTATGTGGTCGTCAGCAGGGTACTTTACATAAATTGATGTTTTTATTCATTGAACATGCCGACTATGTGGTCGTCAGCAGGGTACTTTACACAAAGTGCTGTTTTCATTTATTCAACATGCCGACTATGTGGTCGTCAGCAGAGTACTTTACACAAAGTGCTGTTTTTATTTATTGAACATGCCGACTATGTGGTCTTCAGCAGGGTACTTTACACAAATTGATGCTTTTATTTATTGAACATGCTGACTATGTGGTCGTCAGCAGGGTACTTTACACTTACGTTTTTATTTATTGAACATGTCGACTATGTGGTCGTCAGCAGGGTACTTTACACAAATTAATGTTTTTATTCATTGAACATGCCGACTATGTGGTCGTCAGCAGGGTACTGTACACTAATTGATGTTTTTAATTATTGAACTGCCGACTATGTGGTCGTCAGCAGGGTACTTTACACATATTGATGTTTTTATTTATTGAACATGCCGACTATGTGGTCGTCAGCAGGGTACTTTACACTATTTAATGTTTTTATTTATTGAACATGCCGACTGAGTGGTCGTCAGCAGGGTACTTTACACTAATTAATGTTTTAATTTATTGAACATGACTATGTGGTCAACAACAACAAACATTTTTTGTTGTTGACTATGTGGTCGTCAGCAGGGTAACTTACACTATTTAATGTTTTTATTTATTGAACATGCCGACTATGTGGTCGTCAGCAGGGTATTTTACACTATTTAATGTTTTCATTTATTAAACATGACGACTATGTGGTCAACAACAGGGTACCTTACACTATTTAATGTTTTTATTTATTGAACATGCTGATAAATACGATGTAGTTTACTTATTTTATCATAATGTATATTGACCATGCCGATTATGATACATAATTTTACTAGCCCCCCTCATGCAGATTTACTGTTGGTAAGCAGGTTAAGACTTTATACTAAACATATATTGTATATACTGATTATGATACTAGCCGAAAGTGCCAAAAGACAAGTCGTCGGAAAGGTAGTATATATACTCGTTTACTTAAAAACAATCATTGAACATGCTGATTATGGTTAAAAATAACTGAAAAAACAAGATACATGTCGTTGTAATGTAGTTCAATACACGTTGTATTTTACTTTATATTAATTACAAATGCTTCAGAATGTGCTGAATATTCGTTTGTCGAACGTACAACAGGAGTTTGGTACCCAATCAACCGACTTCCACTTGACGACAATGATTAGCACTTGAATGATGATCTACACTTGTCGCCAAGAATGGCTTGGTCGCCGCCACCAGGTTCGTTATAATTTACGTATTTTACACGGATCATATCCATACTGGTCATAAAGGTATTAACACTAGTCGCCTGCAAAGTAAGTGTTAAATAACCTTAATTGTTATATTCAATAATTTGCACAGCTTTTTTAAATAAAGTATGTACATGTCTGTTTAAAAGATGTTTTAGAATGCAATTGATGTATTGTTACATGATTCAAGTTTACAGATAAAGAGACAAGTCGTTTGTAAAACACACATAATAACTATAAATATTTATCGTTCAATTACATATCAACTTGTGAGTAGTTACAGTTCACATTGCACATGTAATTAATTGAATCTGCTATATTTATATCAAGAAAAATAAAGTAAACAATTTTCAAATGTAGGTAAGACTTATTGTTAAAAAGTAATGCATTCGTTTATGATACAACAGAACAGTGGTGGCGAATAAATCGAATCAACCAGATGACACGGGTATGCATGATCTGCACTAGAATCGAAGGATGGCTGTTTCACCTGAATTAAGTTTGTTACTATTTATTTACACAATATAGGAAGGTAATAGTCGCACTGGTTGCAAAGGCGGGGTCACTTTTCGTCAGCAGAGTAACTGTAATATTATTGTAATATATTTGACTAGTTGCAGTGCCGACTGTTCTGTTAATATTTACTTTTCAAATATATTTTAAAACTTAAATCAAGAAAACAGAATTAAATAAAATTAATGTTTTTTCTAAATCATAAGGTCGTACTGTTATGACATAATGCAAGCTAGCTTACAGATACAGAATATTCGCTTGCGAGACGTACAACAGAATTTGGTAGCGAATCAAACTTACGACAACGATGTGTACTCTGATCATGATCTACACTGGTCGCCAGGACAGACTCACTTGCGTTGGTATATTTTGAATTTTCATCATTTTTATTTAAGGATGTAATACGTATTACTTCAAAATTTTGGTAATGATTCAACCGATTTTCGTCTGTCAATATGTGCAAGATGATCATGGTTCTACACTTGTTTCAAAGACAGACTCAGTCGACGCAAGCAAAAATGTTTGATTTTTTTAACCAAATCAAAAGCATGTAATTCATATCACTTTAGAATTTTGATAATGATTCAACCGAAATCCGTCTGACATGTGCAAGATGATCAAAGTCTGCACTTTTTGCGAAGACAGACTGATTTGTCGCAAGCGGGCTAGTTTAAAAGTAACTTATTTTGCACCAGATGAAAAAATAGTGTTATTTAAATAAGATGTGCCTACAAGTAAGTACAAAATATTACGTTTTTTTATCTAACAACAGAACAATGGTACTGATGCAAAAGAATGTTGCCTGACGACATCGATGTGCAAGATGATCTTGGTTTACAAGTGTTTTGTTGCTAGCAGTTTAAGGGTAAGACACTTTTTTACTACTTATCTCGGTGCCGGCGTTGGTGTCACACCTTCGTTAAGTTTTTTGTACTACCCCACTTTCTTTCAAAACCATTAGAGGTATTGCTTTGAAATTTGCAATACTTGTTAACCATCACAACCCTCAACAACAGACAAAATAACATAACTCTTTCAAGGTTTTTGATAGAATTATGTCCCTTTTTCGACTTATAATTTGCACCGTTATTATATGTTTCTTAATGCACTTTGTTACTTTTTCTTGTCGGGAGCATAACTTGAAAACTCATGGCTGGATTCAATAAAACTTCATACAATGGTATGGCACAATGAGAGGAAGTGCAGTGCACAAGAATCATAACTCCAACTTGACTAATTACAGAGTTATTGCGCTTTGTTACTTTTCTTTGTCTGGAGCCTTACTTGAAAAATGCTGGTTGAGTTCAGTTACACTGGTTTCGAAAGCAGACTCACTTGACGCCAGCAAAATAGTTGGAATTTTTAACCAGGTTTTCCGAAGGAAATATCCTGGTTATTAGATTGGGGTATGTCGGCGGGCGGGCGTAAACAATTTCTTCTGTGCGCAACTCCTCCTACATTTCTCAACGGATTTCAACCAAACTTTCACAGAAGTATTGTCATGAAGTGCCCTGGCGCATATTGTCGGGGTTTTGTGATTTGGTCATTTTTGACAGAGTTATGGCCCTTTGTTTTTTTTCACATGTAATTCTTCTGTGCGCAACTCCTCCTACATTTCTCAACGGATTTCAACCAAACTTTCACAGAAGTATTGTCATGAAGTGCCCTGGCGCATATTGTCGGGGTTTTGTGATTTGGTCATTTTTGACAGAATTATGGCCCTTTGTTTTTTTAGCTCGACTATTCGAAGAATAAGGAGGCTATTGCACTCGCCCCAGCGTCGGCGTCTGCGTTGGTTAAAGTTTTTTATAAAGTCAAATATCTTGAATACTATCAAAGGTATTGACTTGAAACTCAAACTATATGTTTACCATCAACATCTACACCTGAGGAAACAATCCCCATAACTCTGTTTTGATTTTTGACAGATTTATGCCCCTTTTTAACTTAGAATTTTTGGTTAAAGTTTTTTATAAATTCAAATATCTTGAATACTATCAAAGGTATTGACTTGAAACTCAAAGTATGTGTCTACCATCAACATCTACACCTGAGGAAACAATTCTCATAACTCTGTTTCAATTTTTGACAGATTTATATCCCTTTTTAACTTAGAATTTTTGGTAAAAGATTTTATAAAGTCAAATATCTTGAATACTATCAAAAGTATTGACTTGAAACTCAAAGTATGTGTCAACCATCAACATCTACACCTGAGGAAACAATCCCCATAACTCTGTTTTGATTTTTGATAGATTTGTGTCCCTTTTTAACTTTGAATTTTTTGTTAAAGATAGAATACTATCGAACGTTTGACTTGAAACTTAAAATGTATGTTTACTGTCAACATCTTCACCAATGTTTTTGATTTTTGACATATTTATGCCCTTTTTAACTTAGAATTTTGTCACAGTTTTTACCAGACTAATATGGAAAACCCCATTTTACCAACAAGCTTTCGAATAGTCGAGCGTGCTGTCATGTGACAGCTCTTGTTTCACATGTTATTCTTCTGTACGCAACTCCTTCTACACTTCTCAACGGATTTCAACCAAACTTTCACAGAATTGTTGTCACCAAGTGCCCTGGTGCATATTGTCGGGGTTTTGTGATTTGGTCATTTTTGACAGAATTATGGGCCTTTGTTTTTTTCCACATAATGTAATATATATAGAGAAATACTCTTCTGTGCAACTCCTACATTTCTCAAGGGATTTCAACCAAACTTTCACAGAACTATAATTGTGAACTAAAGAATTTTGAATATATAATGTTCTGCCCCTGGTCGTCCGTCCGTCCGTCCGTTAGCAATTTTGTGTCTCCTTATTTAAGTATATATAAAAGGGAGAATACTCTGTTATTATAAAAGGGAGAATACTCTGTTATTACTGTCTATTTTTTAGAATAGATTACCAGTCCTGTATACTTTGGAGTATTCTGTTACAGTAAGATGACAAAATTTCTCATGAGACCAGGGGTTCAAACCCCACACAGAGCAAGTTTTTTTTTTTTCTTTTTTTTTTATGATTTTTGCCTGAATTATGGCCCTTTGCTTTTTTTCCACATATGTTATATATAGAAGAATACTGTCACGTGCCCACTTCCTCCTACATTTCTCAAGATATTTAAACCAAACTCTCACACAACTGTTGTCATCAAGTGCCCACGTGCATATATTGTCTGGGTTTTGTGTTTGGATCAATTTTGCCTGAATTATGGCCCTTTGCTTTTTTTACACATGTAATATATAGAAGAAGACCTTTGTTTCTTTTTCACATTATGTACATCTACTGACTTTAAAACACATTTGCGCTCGGCCAGCAGACTGGAAAATGAAAACCTGGTTTTGTGACAATTTCCTGTCACTTGTTATTAATTTATTTTTAATCAAATCAATAGAATGTATTTCATATCACTTCAGAATTATGATGGTGATTCAACCGAATTCCGCCCGGCATGTGCAAAATGATCATAGTCTGCGATTGTCGCGATTAGACTGATTTGTCGCAAGCGGGCTTATTAAAAAAATTCTTAATTGGCAACAGATGAAAAGTAAATTGTTATTAAAATAAGATGTGCTTACAAATAAATACAGAACATTCGTTTGTTTATCTAACAACAGGACATTGGTACTGACGCAGGAGAGTGTTGCCTGACGACATCGATGTGCAAGATGATCATGGTCGATACTTGTTTTGAAAAACGACTCATTTTGTTGCAAGCAGTTTAAGGGTAAGTAACCACTTTTTATGCCCCAAAGTTTGGCATATTAAAATCGAACCGTCCTTCTGTCTGTCCGTCCGTCTATGTGTCTGTGTGTGCGTCCTTAGCTTTGTCATGCATTGAAGGATTTAAAAATGACTTGGCACAGATGCTTGTGCAAATCAAGACGACCTGTCACGTGCAAGATCCACAATCCTATCTCAGATGTCAAGGTCACACTGTGTTTAAAGGTAATGGAATCCTGTATATATGCACACAGTTGTTAAGGTATTTATATACCGTCATTTCATCAAGCTGTACAATTATTTGAAAAAATAAAAGTTTCCTTGATCATTTTTAAAAGTTTAATATCTCAAAAAGTAGACCGTAAATCATTTTCATTTTTTCTTATATTGCAATTCATATACTACTTATTAAAGTAGCTCTGAATCTTTTGCTACACTCTTGTGTTTTCACATGTGATATGTCTCGGGACAAAATTTAGTAAATTGTATCTCCTATTTCTTGGCATTATTGCATATTTTTGTTACACATGTTAAAACTTGTAGAATGTTTATACATTTTTTGTAATACTACATTACCTGCAATACTATTTGAACCCTAGAACAAAAACAAATATAACTAAATACTTGCAAATACTTTATAGATTATTTAGCCGAATAATACAGAAGAAGACATCGGTATTCGCGCCTTGTCGCGCCGTTTTCCTAATGTATGTTAATTTGTCCTTATAGATGACTTGGCCAAAGAGTACAGAAGCAGACAGTGTCACGCCGTTTTCTTAATACATTGCGTATATTGTTCTTTCATCCCTGATATGATTTTTTTCTTTACAGCTCTGCCGGAGATTACCATGAGAAGAAAACATCGGCATTTGTGTCTCTTATTGTGTAGTACAACTATGTTTTCTCTTCCTCGCAGATGGCTCGGTCAAAGACCTACAGCTAGTTGAGGACATCAGTGATGAAGACATAGATATTGGCGTCGTCTAGAACAAAGAATACAGAGGCCACCTTTGGATTCAAGTATGTATTCTGACAGTGGCAATGGTTTCTGCATTGTAATAAATTAAAAAAATGTGCAGGTAAACACAGATTTCCAACCATAGAGTAATTGCCCTTCGTTACTTTTCCTTGTCTGGAACCTTACTTGAAAACTGCTGGTTGGAATTCAGTTCAAGTTCATACAACTGTCAAACACATTGAGAGAAAGTGCAGAGCACAAGAACCATAACTCCATCTTGAGTAATTACAGAGTTATTGCCCTTTGTTGATTTTCCTTCTCCGGAGCATAACTTGAAAACAACTGGTTGGAATTCAATACAACTTCATACAATGGTCAAACACATTGAGAGGTAGTGCATTGCACAAGAAACATAACCCAATCTTGAATAATTACAGAGTTATTGTCCTTTGTTTGAGCATAACTCGAAATAGACTGGTTGGAATTAAATACAACTTCATACAGTAGTCAAGCACAATGAGAGGAAGGGGATGTACAAGGACCATAACTATGTCTTTTATTTATTATTGTTATTTCGTTAACTTCTTCAGTTGGTAAAGCAGTCTTCCGGGGGTATTAATCACATTTAGTGATAAGTTTCGTTTATTAAACATGTTGATAAATACAGTGAAGTTTACTTATTTTATAATTATGTATATTGAACATGCCGATTCGATACATAATTTTTTAGTCGCCCTCATGCAGATTTATTGTTGGTAAGTAGGTTAAGACTTATACTAAACACACATTGTATATACCGATTATGATTCATACTAGCCGAAAATGCCTAAAATCAAATCATCGGAAAGGTAGTATAACTAGGTTTTCTTTTCCCTGCAGATGGCTCGGTCAAAGACTACAGACGAGGACGTCAGTGATGAAGACCTCGATATTCGCATCCAGCAGATGCCGTTTTCTAGGACAAAGGATTTCGAAGTCACCATTCGATTCAAGTATGTATTCTGACCGTTGGAATGGTTTCTGCATTGTAATAAATTGATACCTTTGTAGGTAAACACAGATTTCCCATGGGCTCATGTCCGAATCTGATCGTGCTGCTTAGGAAAATATAATCAATTGACAAAATCATAGTTTTATTACTAATATGAATCCAAATGAAACCAAATGAGAGCATGTACAACAAGGCTTGGAACCAGTCACCCCTTACAACTTTGTTGTTGCGGGGGTATTTGAATAATTATCACCATTATAATACTGGTGATGATAATAATGATAATAATAATAATGATAATAAGAGCAACAATAATTGAGATAATTGATTATGGTAATAAAGAGCATTTACACTTGGAAAGATACAAATAGCAGCAATGTAAGCCAGTGCGAGCGACGAACTTAAGAATGGTGGCCTTATTGTGGAAGAAAACTGGAGTACCCAGTGAAAACCCACCTTCTGTCTAACAACCCAGATAATAGTTTTAACTCGGGTTGTACTTTTTTCAAACAACCTATAAACCAATTTGACTTCTTAACACATGGACGTAAATTCTATTTAAAATAACATTATAATATACGTTTCAGGTACTCGGGAATATTACGGGAAACTCGCAGAATGGTTGATGTAAAATAATGAATCAGGTAAATATACTCTATTTCTTGTTTATAAACACTAGTATCTCTCAAACAATCAACCCATACCCTGCCACTCCGAAGGTGGATGCCTGGACAAGTAGAACAAGGAAGGCTATACATATTCATAATATATGCTCTTTTAAGCCTAACCTAGCTAAATTTTTAAAACATCATTCAATTTGCAAAGAACATTACTAGTTTATGGGTTTTGCTCACAATGAACAAAAAGCCCCGTGTCACCGAGATCATGACTGCACGGTTGATCCTGATCTACACTCGAGAAATGTTTCACCAACAGAGTAAACGAATGTATGCCATTCGGAAATATTTTTTTAAGTGTTCGACTAAAACTGTCGGGTGTTTATATGCTATAATTTTTTCCTTGAAAATTCAAATTTAGTATTTAAAAGCTATCCCTATTTGGACTGGAAACATGCAATGTATATGTATTTTTCATTATTGCTGATTACTAGTAGCCGATTTGTTTGTTGTTATTTCAGAATTTATGGATGGAAGGATAAACAGTATCCACTGAGTTAGCGTTGAAGTTAAAATGTAGAGCAACTATAGACATAGTTTTGGATTCCAACACATGAAATTACGACGTCTGCATGTTTAAATATGTAGTAACTGACAGAATACGCTGAAGTTCTTAAGTTACTTAAAGACATTGAGTGATATTGATCATCTGTGATTTCTGGTGCTGATTAACTGGAATAGTGTAAAAGCTGAGAACTGCTTGAAGTCTCTACAAATGTACAAAAGTGCTTGATTTACTATAAACAGTTTTGTTTACTGTAGTTTACTGTGTGTGCGGAGGGACGTGAATGACAATAAAAACTCGTAATAGAGGCACTGCAGCTTGTACTTATACTGGACAGAAAGAGTTTCATGTCTTAAAGCTAAATGTTAGATTTATGAATGTCGTATATGATCTTGATTTTAAAGGCCAACAGTCACTTTGGTTGTTACATTCACTCTTTACATTATATTACCAAAGAAGATCTGGGCGAAATTGACTATTTTAGAGCTAACTGTTACAATTTTGAATATCGTACTATTTTTATGTTCCGTGTCTTATTTTAAAGCGAATGACCACTTTGGATACATGTATTACAGGCACTATTACCAAAAAATGTGGGCAAAATTGAAAGTTAAATTGTAAGTTAAACACATCTCTAAAGTACATGTTATACGAAACAGTATCGGTAAAAAGCATTCTGACAACACTTTATATTTTCCATTAGTAAATTATTCTATTGTGACGAACAAATTAAAGTGATCACGGGGCTTTAAATGCATGTCATGTTTGAGATACGTTAAAACATGTGATTTATATTCCAGATAATTTTTATGTTTAAGATTTGAATGTGACTTATAAGACCTGGATGTTACAGAATCGTGATTAAGGAATGCTTAACATTAACTTCATATTTAATTGCATTAATGGAATGTTGTTTAAATATAATGCTTCCTTTTTAAGCAGTTGTAAACTCTCAAAAGTATCTTTTATCTTTGGTGTCGTATCATCAGATTTAAGAACTTTCGATAAATTTCTTATGAAACAAACTAAATGTTAAACCCTTGTAAGAGCTTTCACATTCGATCATTTAACAAAAATCATTTAAACATGTAACCCATAGAAATAATCCCACCGTTAGTCACTGGTAAGATGTATTTTTGAAAAATCAAGACAGCTCTTTTTCAAGTCAAGCTTTGTTTTCAGAAAAGTAACAAATGCTATACCAAATTCGATAACATAAATACTCCTCGAGAAATATATGTAATACATACATATATAGCAATGGTACATTTAAGTATTAACAAAATATCCAAATACAAATAACCGTTTGTGCATTGTGAAAAGAAGGTGGGAATACAATATTACAGTCTTATTTACAATTATCTATAATATCGGATGTCAACTTTGCTACTATAATTTTATTTCAAACTCTATTTGTTAACTTGTTAAATGTTTGTTTTTACATGATAACGTTTCATTTATTAGATCGAAATGGGGTTTGCAGTTTTGAGTATATGGCAAAGTCTTTGACCGTTTTTCCTGTTTCTTCCATATAAATCGTCATTCTTTGAATTTACGTAACACATAAAGAGGGTCAGTATACACTTCCGTAGGATGCATCAAGGTCGCTTATTCAGCAGGTTGTATGGTATGCAGTTTAAAAATAGAGTATAAGTTGATAACAATGATAACAATAACAACAGTAACAATAACAATAACAGTAACAATAACAATAAGAGTAACAATAACAATAATAACAGTAACAATAACATTGATAATGATAACAATTAAGTAATTATAACAATAATCATATACTGTAAACCATGTGAGTAATTTTCGCTCGACATAGTTTTATTTGCTTCCAGATTTCCATGTCCTTTTTGTAGCTTGTTAACATAATGAGGCAAAATTACATATATAATCGGTTATATATGAAAAGATTAATTATTAGCACGGAACTCAATTGGTTTACAGTAACTTTTCATTGTGTATGTTAAACTGCATTGGCCACACTCTGTTGAATAATCGAGATTGACGCTGAGGGTTAGTACTATTGTTAGATGCTGAAAAACAGGGACGACAGTCAAGGAAAATGCCATCTACTTTAAATGGCAAATACTATAAATTAAAATGTTTAGGTACACGTGGACATAGCTGTTTAGTCAAGCCTGTGCAAAGAGACCACCTCCAAATAAAGTCCAGCAAAGAGTTAATATTTGCAGCATTCAAATTCGATCACTGGACATGCACTACATTAGAGAGCCTAAATTAATTCTTAATAATTCAATGATGTTAATAAATACTCGAGATTAACTATCTTAATAAAATGCATTTTATTCATAGGTACTATCAGAGCTTGAGATGTCATTAAAGTCCCTTGATCACTTTCGATATTACAATTAATTTTAGCACCTACATTTCAAAGAAAGATGTCTTATTAGCGTTTTTAGCCATTCCTAACCTTGCTTTCAAAACAAAAGTATCTGTTTTTAATACAGTTGTTTTTCAAACTGAGATTGTGAAAAAATGCCTTCTAGCAATAAGTGAAATAGTTACGAAATAATAATAATAATAATAATAATAATAATAATAATAATCTCTTTATTTTCAGAAGGTGGCTCATAAAGACAACACTGATATTAAGTACAATACATTAATAGGTGATAAATCTTATTTACAATGAGGCCTTCGTAAAACAAATTCAAAACAAGTACATGTACATGTATGAACAATACAATATTAATAAAACTATCGTACGATGCATACTGTTGTACAGATTGTCAGTTTTAAGCAGCAGAAATGCTTTTAAGCTTTATTTTAATGCATTTGCATTTGTTAGGTTTTTTGTGTGCGATAACCTTCTTGATTTTGACCGTAATCCACAGTCTGTATTATTTGAGAATATAATAAGATCTTTGATATATGAAGGTGTCAAATTATGACGGGCTTTATAAACTAATAGACCAGTACAATGTTTGCATCTGCTGGGAAATGAAAGCCAGATGTATGTGCAATATAGGTGTTATAGAATAGCTATTTTATCTCGAAGGTAAGAAAATGCTGAATTCTCAGGTAAACATTGTAACATTACAAGCGAAAACCTTTGTTATATTCTTATGGAAATTTTATTTTAAAACAAGGTTAGTTTAAGAAACCGAACGTTTTACACAATTCATATATAGACTATATCTTTTGATTGCGCATGCTTGGACAGAGTCCGTAGTTCCTATATTCGGAGGAATGAATTAGGATAAATCCCTACGTGCATGCGACGGACACACGTTTTTTTATCCTCTAAAAGAGGTTTGGGTTCGTGTGCGGCTGTCATTCCAATGAAGAATGTACGACTTTATCTGTAGAGCAGAGGAAATTAAATTCTGTAGTTTCTTCAAGCCTGACGATTTTTCTTTATACATGAAATTTGAATTTCTACATGTAGGTAAAGTCGGAGCATGCTATTTACTAGATGTATAACTAGATATATTATTTGCAATCGTCCTGTTAAAAATTGATCATCAATGTTGCCACGAAGTTAAACCAAAAAAAAAAAATAAAAAAATTCATGTAATCTTTTCACGTATTGTAAATGTTTAGAATGTTTGGATATGTTAATGACCATGTTATACACGTCATGCTATTTAAGTGATAATAGCATAGTTCATAGAACGAAAGATTTTCATGAATCTATACTACATGTATACTGACCAAACATGAAAACTTTACAGGTTTATAATGGGATTCACTATGAATGAGAAAAAAAAACACCAATACCTCACGAAGCAGGAGGTGAAATTAAGCATTTGTAAGAATGTTAAACTTTATCAGTTAAAGAGTGAGTTTATCAAAAAAAAAATTATCATAGGAACTTTCAGATTTTAAAAAAACATTTTGTCTTGACAACCAATTTTGTTTTTGATAAACTGTCTGCTTTCACTATACGAGTTATCTCTCTTTTATGCATGATAAATGACTAACTTTTAGGCCTATATCGCCTTTGTTATTTGTCTTATTTTATTGGGTCAGAGTGAAATACATTGATTTAATATTGTGTTAAATATGTGTATAATAAAAGTGTAAATTTTTCATTTTGGGTGAGTGTATATTCAATAGGACTAAAATTAGTCAATTTTCT
>JAFMSR010000008.1:13969579-13999855 GCA_022818135.1 Saxidomus purpurata
TTAATTGTTTCATATTCAATAAAGCTATATAAAATCTAGATTTTTCAATGTCAACCACACAATTATGTCAGAACATAGTGTACAAAGTTCTAACGTCGAGCAACCTGGTGAAGGTCCCAGTAATGGGGGGGATAGCCAGGTCGGCTAATTCGGGGAAAATTAATTTCGCTGAGCAACTTGGTGAAGGGCCCGGAAACGGGAGGATAGCCAAGTCGGCGAGTGAAGAGAAAGACAGAACAGAAGACTATCGAGACGAAATATGAAGCAATCTTAGAAGTTGAGAAAGGTTTAAGATCTAAAACTGAAATTGCAAAGATGTTTGGCATTCCAAAGAATACATTGACTCCTACACAGGTTTTAGTACACTTCACTCTAGACTGAACGGTCTTTAGTACCATCTCCAATATGGCCGACATGCTTACTCCGGAAAGTTCGAACTACCGATAATTCGAACAAATTTTGCTTCCCCGAGGGTGTTCGAGTTTTCGAGAGTCGACTGTACCTGCAAAATAAAACTTAGTGCTGGTTTAAAGATTGGCCAAGGATGGCCTCTGTTAGTGACCAGGACATCATCATATCCAAGTTCTACCACTGGACTGACAATGATGAGCACAGGAGAAGATGGAACAGTTTAGTCAGAATTTGTGGAAGACTTGGAAAGTCCAATAGCCAGAATTGTGAAGAACCATGAAGTATTGGGGATGGTTATTGAATTCAACAAGATTTTTTTAATTTTCAAATTTTTCAAATAAATACAAATTGTTACAAAGTTTCAGAATGGAGCGTTTTTCAAGTTAAATGAAATATTTATACAGCTGGACATTGAAATGAATACAGATCTTTTAACAAGTTGGTTGTAACTATTAACCTGAAAGTAGACAACTGGGGCTTCTTAATTAGTAGACTTGGTCTAGGTTTACAGTTCACTATAAATTTCTCGATTTCCCTTGGAAGGACCAGTACGAAATTTCTCATATAAAGATTCAAGTCAGAGGTGGGGCTCAAATGTCTTATGAGTGAATTGATTGATTTATCAAAATCTTCCACAATATCCACTTCCTTGGCGGCAGGTCAGTTGATTAATGTTCTTTCTAAGAAAGGTCATTTCCAAATGCAATATCTGCTACATGTATTTAAAAGCATGGAAGTTTTAGTTAAGTTAGGCAAGCATAACAACAGAAGAAATACTTTATGGAATTTATTGGTAACTAGAATTTTGTGTATAACACAGGTAATTAATAAACTGTAAATCTGAAAATTTGTTTAAATATAACTGTAATACAGTTTTTCAAGGACCTATTCATGCATACAAAAACAACATTCAGCACAATCAAAAGCTGGTAATCCAAGCAAACCTTGGCTTTCATTCAACTAAGTATTAAATAGTGCAGCTTTTGTTAACTAAACACTTATTAATACCCCTGTATACCCCTACATTTCTAACTTTCAAATATCCTAAAAATTTATGATGTAAGAATTCAAGTCAAAATAAATATCTCTATTTAACACAGCACAGACCTTGTACTGTTCATGTAAGATGCATAACACAGTACTCTACATTAAAATACTTGATACAGTTAAAACAGCAGCAATCGTATCAAAATGTAACATTTCTAGTAAACAAAAAAAATATATATCTACTGTTCTAATAATGAAACTTAACCAGACCAAGCTAAATTTCAACAGTGGACTTATCAATCTTTTAATTTGGACAGTACTATTCATTGTCAAAATGGGTGCTCACAGAAAATTGAGTAACTGAATAGCAAATGTAGAAGATCCTGATCAGACTGCAGCAGCGGATCATAATCTGCACTGATCACAACGGCAAAGTCACTTATTGCCAGAAAGGTAGGAGTTATTTAACATACCAAAGCTCTTTGGCACCAGTAAACCCTTGTATCAACGAGAAAGCCATGATTTGAACAAACTTGATAGAGGTCCACTACACAGTCAATGTTACTCACCAAATAACTAAGCTCTTCAGCCTTTTGGGTTTGGAGACGTTTTTAAAAGTTTTTCCTGTCAGTTTATGTAAAACAAGTGACTCCAGTTGCATGATTTGAACAAACCTGGTAGAGGGCCACTAGATGAGACTATACCTAATATCAAAGCTCTCTTTTTGTTAGCTCTGGTTGCCATGTTGTTCAGTCAACTGGAACCATTTGAACAATTGTAAGAGCTTTATGCCAGGTTGTTTCTGTAAAATGTTTCCATAAAATGCTTTATAAGGAGATGTCGTTTGAAGAAATTGTTGACAGACAGACATCCCTTGATCACAAAAGCTCAGGTGAGCTAATAAAGAAATGAAAACTTCCAGAATTATGTATGATACCAGCTTTTTGCTAATGATTGGGTGACAAATTACAGAAGATGATCAGTATGCTGAGGCTTGTTGAATAAACAAGAATGAACATGTTGAATAAACAAGAATGAACATGGTAGCCAATCTAAAAACTAGAACTATCACTGAAAGTGATGAATACCCCCCTCCAGAACACCCCACTGACACAGTATATAAAATTTATGCAACATTTGATGCTTTAGTTATTGGACCTGCACAACTTGAGGCTTCTGTGAAGTATAATTAAATTCTGACCAGGGGTTTTGGAGATCAAGAGCGCAAGATTTTATTATGTTGAGCCCCTGTGACCTTGACCTAGTGACCGGAAACATGGACCATGCACAACTAAGCATGGTACTTATCACATCTGTAAAGTATTATTATATTCTGACCAGGGGTTTTGGAGATTTAGCCTCCACAAGTTTTTACTCAAGTCCTTGTGACCCGAAACATGGACCATGCACAACTATGCATTGTACTTATCACTTCTGTGAAGTATCATTAAATTCTGACCAGGTGTTTTTGTTTTTGTCCACAAGATTCCGTCTACAGATGGACAGACAAGCTGAATCCAGAATACCCCTCCACTCTTACACTTTGTGTTCAGGGGGTATAATAATACTCTATTTACATTGCAGAAACAAAGGTATAGGAATATCTTAACATAGCATACCTGAATAGAACTTATTGTAATAACTGATGTAATAAACAATAGATGTTCTTTGAATCTGAAGCCAGTGTAGATAGTCCTAGTCAGAGAAACAGTAAACATGGAAGACAAACTTCATACACAAACTATTGTATCTGCCTTACTAAAACTGGCTTTGTACTGAGAAACTGTGTGCTTGAACTTTAGAGTGAAGTCTGGAATGTCACACAAGAAGGAACATAGCAGTACACGTTTGTGAAGTTCATAGTAATATATATGGATGAAGTTCATACTTCAAATAGTTTTCATTTTCCTGAATTTTATGGCACAGCAAAGAAACATGTTCTTCCTATTGTCTTCTGTACTAGCTTCTATATTCCTCTAGTCAGCCTGTCTGAACTCTTTCCTTAAGTTTTATATTAGTACAAAGCCGGTCTCAGCAAGTGACCAACAACTTTCAAACTATGTGGGACTGGAATGATTATGTCAAACAATTTCTGATGGTAATCTGTCATTTCAATTCCAACCTGAGCTGACTGATTAAACTTTGACATGACCAATGAAGCAGAATCCAGAATACCTGACCAAACAAGTATCAGCAGAAATATACTAATGAACAAATCAAATATACTGCCTATAACAAATATGTGAAAAGCTTAAATCAGTGGTATATGTATAACATAAATCTTCACAATCATATTTTTGGAACCTTGCAGAAATAATCCACTGTACGGACTTTCTACACAACTAAACCATAAATATGAATTCACAAAATGTCATATGTCATTTGTACAGACTTGAAGCAGACTGCTAATATCTGATGTAGGATTTCTCAATAAACTTGACCCAGCCAGTTTGTGAAAGTCCTCTACTTGGTTCCATCTGAAATGAAGAAAATATCCATTTATGTTTATCCCACATTCAAAACCACAGAATACAGTGTCTGAATTGGCATGTTTAATGGGTAAAGAAAGAAAAGAATTTGCTGTATTAAAGGAATTATCTAATGTATGATTAAAAAAGTCAGCAACCTATTGTAATATACCATTGTTCTTGAGTATATGGTCAACTAGACTATGAAACCACTTCCTTTAACTTGACATTTCTAACAAGATGGCCCTATATCGCTCACCTGCGACTTATGACAATATGTGACCAAACTTCAACCCTAAACTACATATCATGAACACAAACATTCTGTCCGACCTTGACAAGGCAAACCTTTCAACCAATTTACATAATGATTGGATTGTAAATGTCACCTGTATGGCATACAAAAGGTTTTTAAGCGGGTGACCTGGTTTTTGACCCTAGATGACCCATTTTAGAACTCGACCTAGATTTTATCAAGGCAATCATACTGACAAGGTTTCATGAAAACAGAATGAAAAATGCAACTTCTATAGCATAAACAAAGTTCTTCTATGATTTGACCCTGTGACCTAGTTTTTGACAATAGATGACCCACATATGAACTCGACCTAGATTTCATCAAGGCAATCATACTGACAGTTTTATGAAGATAGAATGAAAAATGCAACCTCTAGAGCATACACAAGGTTTTCCTATAATTTGACCGGGTGTCCTAGCTTTTTACCATAGATGACCCATATTTAAACTTGACCTAGATTAAATTAAGGCAATCATACTGACCAAGTTTCATGAAGATCCAATGAAAAATGCAACCTTGATAGCATACACAATGTTTATCTATGATTTGACCCTGTGACTTAGTTTTTGACCCTATATCACTCATGTTCAAACTCGACCTAGCTTTTATCAGGGCAATCATACTGACCAAGTTTCATGAAGACAGAATTAAAATGCAACCTCTATTGCATACACAAGGTTTTTCTATGATTTGACCGAGTGACCTAGTTATTGACCTTAGATGAATCATGTTCAAACTCGACTTAGATTTCATCAAGGCAATCATACTGACCAAGTTTCATGAAGATCTAATGAAAAATGCAACCTCTACAGCATACACAAGGTTTTTCTATGATTTGACTGTGTGACGCAATTTTTGACACTGGATGAGCTATATTCGAACTTGACCTAGATTTTATCAAAGCAATCATACTGACCAAGTTTCATGAAAATCCAATGAAAAATGCAACCTCTATTGCATAAACAAGGTTTATCTATGATTTGACCCCCTGATGTAGTTTTTAACCCCAGATGACACATATTCGAACTTGACCTACATTTCATCACGGTTGTCATGCTGACAATGTTTCATGAAGATCCAGTGAAAAATGCAGCCTCTATTGCATACACAAGGTAAAGTGTTGACAGACAGACAGACGACAGACACCAGGAGATCACAATAGCTCACCTTTGAGCACTTCGTGCTCAGGTGAGCTAAAAACAGAAAGGTTAATTTTTCATTTGGACAAAACCATTAAAAATTCATACGTACTTAGAGAAAATTAGAGACTGAACAGTGCAGATCATGATCAGACAGCCTAAATGTGCTGGCTGTTCATGATCTACACTGTTTGCAGGCCGTAAAGTAAGGGTAAAGTATACTGTACCATTACATACAAAACAGACACATTTGTTCATTCCCTCCCCTAGGTATTAAACACAGGTTTGAGTGTTCAGCATTACAACGGTACAAGGAAAACTATAGCATTACTAGGAAAACTAGCATTACCTGGGGAAATTTGTTATAAGGAACACCGAAGAAAGTGGATTGCTGTCTCGTGCATAATTCTTAAATTCTTAAACCTTTACCATTTAAAGTTTCTAAAATAAACTTAAGTATAGAATCACCAGGGTTGGAGTTACAATGACAAACTTGGTGTTGCTCGATTCATAATAATGAATTGCTGTGGAGCCATGGATGCCTTGGGATTGGTGGGTCACTGGTTCGATCCCTAGTATTGCCATGGTGATAGTGCACTTAGACAAGACACAGATAATTCCACATTACCTCTCTTTCTTCAATGTTGATTCTATCTAGAGTGTGTCTTGAGTGATTAATCTTAGTTGTAAAAACTTTTTTCGCATTCCAGAATAAATAAATTGGCGTAAATAATAATGAATTAATGTATTTACATACAACAGTATGTTTCTTATATTAACCATGCCTTAATACATTACTTCAATAATTCCAGATAATCCCTCTTTGATCTAGTTTCGATTTCTATATACATAATTTTCTATGAAGCATTTTCAAACAATATCATGCTGGAAAAAAGCAATTAATTTTGAGAAGAAAAATATGTGTTGACTGAAAAAAAGATATATAGGTAATGTCTCAAAAAAAGAAAACTTCTAGCTATATACATGTATATATGTGTAAAATGTACACGCATGCAACATCACCAATCATGATTTCTACCAGAGTGGCATGCAAGTGTTCTTCAGCTTTTCTGAATTGTTACTCAAGACCTGTGAATTTGTATACAAATACCTGTATATATAATAATCTTTTTGTATATTTCTCTGCCTTAACATCAACAAAAGTATGAGAAAAACAGAAGTTCAGTGTGCTGGTGTAGTGGCAGCAAAGTGTCATTGGCTTTACACATATTTCATGCTACAGTACCTTTGTGAAAAGTGAAGCATGGAGACATTTGTCAAATTTTTCTCCTGACCGTACTTAAATTTGTGAATTTTTGGCAAAAAAAAAAATGAAAATGGAAAAATATAAAGCGAAGTACTTCAATAGGAAATAATTTCAAGTCTGGCTTGTTTTTGTTAAAAGTACATCCACCATCTAAGAAACAAAGAATAATACAAAATATCACCCAGGAAGAACTTCTAAACTAACAAGAGCTGTCACATGACAGCACGCTCGACTATTCGAAAGCTTGTTGGTAAAATGGGGTTTTTGTCTAAGAACAGGAGTATTGTGTAATTGTCTATAAGAATTAAGGTCAAAGATATGAAACTTGTTCAAAGACCTTTGTAAATGTACATTGCATTCAAGGCCTTACTCTGGATTCTGCAAGCCAACTGGAGGGAGGATGGGGGGATAATTTCAAAGAAATACATGACCTTGTATATTTGATCATGAATAATTTTGTAACTTTTCAAAATTGATATGTATAGAATTAAAAAAGCATGACCGCTTCATGCTGCATAATTATTCTATGACATTTCAAAAGAAAGCCATTTTGAGTATTTCCATTTTAGTCTGGAAAAACTGTGACAAAATTCTAAGTTAAAAAGGGCATAAATATGTCAAAAATCAAAAACATTGGTGAAGATGTTCACAGTAAATACGTTCGATAGTATTCTATCTTTAACAAAACATTCAAAATTAAAAAGGGACACAAATCTATCAAAAATCAAAACAGAGTTATGGGGATTGTTTCCTCAGGTGTAGATGTTGATGGTAAACATATATTTTGAGTTTCAAGTCAATACCTTATATAGTATTCAAGATATTTGAATTTACAAAAAAAAAATACAAAAACTTCTAAGTTAAAAAGGGGCATAAATCTGTCAAATCAAAACAGAGTTATGGGAATTGTTTCCTCAGATGTATAATGTTGATGGTTGACACATACTTTGAGTTTCAAGTCAATACCTTATATAGTATTCAAGATATTTGAATTTACAAAAAAAAAATACCAAAACTTCTAAGTTAAAAAGGGGCATAAATCTGTCAAAAATCAAAACAGAGTTATGGGAATTGTTTCCTCAGGTGTATATGTTGATGGTAGACACATACTTTGAGTTTCAAGTCAATACCTTTGATAGTATTCAAGATATTTGAATTTAAAAAAAAACTTTAACCAAAAATTCTAAGTTAAAAAGGGGCATCAATCTGTCAAAAATCAAAACAGAGTTATGGGGATTGTTTCCTCAGGTGTAGATGTTGATGGTAGACACATACTTTGAGTTTCAATCAATACCTTTGATAGTATTCAAGATATTTGAATTTATAAAAAACTTTAACCAAAAATTCTAAGTTAAAAAGGGGCATAAATCTGTCAAAAATCAAAACAGAGTTATGGGGATTGTTTCCTCAGGTGAAGATGTTGATGGTAGACACATACTTTGAGTTTCAAGTCAATACCTTTGATAGTATTCAAGATATTTGAATTTATAAAAAACTTTAACCAAAATTTCTAAGTTAAAAAGGGGCATAAATCTGTCAAAAATCAAAACAGAGTTATGGGGATTGTTTCCTCAGGTGAAGATGTTGATGGTAAACATATAGTTTGAGTTTCAAGTCAATACCTTTGATAGTATTCAAGATATTTGACTTTATGAAAAACTTTAACCAACGCAGACGCCGACGCCGACGCCGACGCTGGGGCGAGTGCAATAGTCTCCTTATTCTTCGAATAGTCGAGCTAAAAATATATACATGTATTTTGTATCATGCAAAATATTGGGTAAAAATTGGGATAAACATGTCACCATGACAACATGCAATTGTTTACCTCTGTAACCATGGTAACCATAATGTTGTAAACTATTATAGTGATGTTGATCGGAAGAATTTTGAGAACCTGTAATGATTCAATTACAGTTATTTACAAATTTCTTGCTGAATGTAAGATAATTTCAGACCCCAAATAATATTTTGGTCCCTCAAACTTAAAATATTAATACTTTTCTAAATATTTCAGGAAGAATAGAAAGTCAGATTCCAACAGTATAAAGGTTAGAAATTGCCAATATAGTTCGTATTACAATACTTTTCAACTATGGAAAAAGATTTCACTTTGTCCACTAATTATTATTGAAGTGATTTAACCCTGACCCACCTAAATTTCCAAAATAGACTTCTCTGTCTTTTAATGTAGACTATACCATTAACAGTTCAAAGGGTTGATCACTTCTGATTTACTCACTTAAATCTGTGCAATCTGATCATGATCTGCACTGGTCATAAAATCATGATCATTGCCACCAGCAAGGTTATGATGAAGCAGTTTACACAAAAAGGGAAGTTTTATTTCATTCCAGTCTAAACTTAGAAAAATATAAACATGAATAGATCTAGGTGACTGAGTACTGAAGTTTGAGCTAGTATGAATAGAAACAAACAATAATACTTTATTCCATATAATCACAACATGCTCTTTTTATCAAGTTATGTCTACCACAAACTGCAAGTAAAAGTTTCATTTCCTGTTTTCATGTATGGTATCCTATTTATTAAAAACAATGTTGTTGTTGTTGTTGTTGTATTAAAAATAAAGACAATATATTTATGAAATGGTAGGTAAGGTGGCAAGCTGTTTACTTGGTTGTGTATAACAGTTTTTTCACAGGTCAAACTGATGGTAACAATGTTTTAGTACTACCAGTCAGTTGTGTCAAAGGAGACAAACTAAAAACAAAGGAGTATATTTGGTAGACAAAAGAAGCTAACATTTTCAGACTTTATAAATTCTAGTGTCAAATGAAAAACCAAGATATGGTATCTTTCTATGGATCAGTATAATCTGGGAAAGACATACTTTTTCCATGCAGTCTGAAGGATCAAGACAAAATGTGGGTTTGAGCTGACCGAGTTTCAACATTACCTTAACATAGACACTGCTGCAGACACTATACAAGGTCACAAACATACAGACAACTTATAAGCTCAGTGACACTTGGCGGCATTGAAATGGTTTTGGCGCAGTTCTCAAGATGAAGTAACCACAGGTGTTCGAGCAAAGTAGGTAATCCTGACCCAGAATGTGTCATAGTACAAAATGTATATGCACATATTCTGGCCAACTCCTGTGGAAATCTGGCTTGGCTTTCACATAAGGGCTGTCACCATCATCCGCTCAAGGCACATTTAACTCTTAACAAATAAGAAACATATCAACGTTCTATTGATGACAAGGAACTTGTACTAGATATCTTACCTGGGGCCGACATCTGTTTGCTATATGGTGGACTCCGAAGCTGCTGAACTGTAATAAACAAACAAACTTTTCCTTTCTCTGTAATGACAGATAAACAATACAGCGCTTACTTTGTTCTTTAGGTATAACTAGACTCACAATATCTATAAGAAAGTATAGCAGGGCTTAGAGCCTGTGACCTGTGATCAGTAAAACGTTTCAATTCAAGTCTACAATTGTAACCACAAGACCACAGAGATGGATCACTCAGGAGTTACCAGCTACATTTTGCCGCAATAATTCATATCTAATTCAGCCACATTACATTATTAGATTGTCTCATGCATCCTGAAGATTTACTGAACTTCCAAATCATCAGTGATTACTCAGATAAGTGCACAACAGTAACTTGCATACTAAAGTTAAGCAACGACTCTACCAAAACAGTGGCAAAAGCCGATCTTAACCTCCAAATAGTCTAGCTAAAAACATCATATGAAATACCTGAACTGAAATATATGCATCAATTTAAGAGCTTGATAAATACCTGCTTGATACGACTGTATCTGTTCTGGTGTTAAATTTGACAGTTTAACACTCTGGTACCCTTGAGCTGACTGTGTGCTGGTTACTGGCATTGTGTACGGTTTGGTCTGCATTCCTGCAGCACTCTGTAACCGAGCTTGTAACTCCTGAATTGAAGAGCTTGGCTTCCACTGATGCTGTGTTTGTCCAAGGGGAGAGTTACCTCTAGGATTTGGACTTCCTTGGTTTGGGGATCTTTGAATAGTGGGTCCTGGGAAACTTGGACTGCTGGTCTGTGCTTGTGCTTGACCAAAAAGAGTCTTGAGCAAACTTGTTGCCGGGCGGCTGTTGGTAGATACGGTTACACTAGCTGGATTAAACAAAACTTTGGCCTGATTTTGTTGACTATGCAAGGTCACAACATGTGCATTTCCTGTTTTGCCCTGAGAATTATGGGTAATTTTTACCGTCTGTGACTGTGGTGAAGGCTTCCTGAGAGTGTCAGAGGCTGACGATACCTGCACATAATGGCCACTAGACTGGTTCTGAATGTTTTTGTTCACAGTTTTCACCTGATGTAACAAAGGACCACCTTGGTTTTTATCACTTAACTGCTGCCTTATTAAATTATCACTTAAATGTTTTTGGTGGCTAATTCCTTGCTTAAACTGATCTACTAACTGCTTTCTGGAACCACCTTGACCTACTGGAATGTTTTTAGACATGGCTAAGCTCATTGGACTCTGACTTGGCATCCTAGGTTGATCATCATTTTTTGTCATTAGCTTTTGCCCTATGGCAGCCTTTTGAGCAGACGCAAGTTGCTTGGCAATTTGCTGCTGAGTATGGAACTGTTGTTGCTGCTCTAGCTCTTGTTGCTGCGCTTTAAGTAATCTTAGTTGACGTTGTTTCTCTACCTCTAGATGTTGCTGCAGTTTCTGTTGCTGCAAAAGTTTGTTATGTTGTTCTGACAACATCATCTGTGTGTCTGTAATTTTCTGATTGGGGGATAATTGTTTCGGATTCACTGGCTCTTGAGTGCCGACATATTTTGCAAACTGGGCCATGTAGCCACTAGCTGCCTGAGTGCTAGCAGCGGGTGAAACATTAGAAGTCTGTCTGTGAATCACTGGTTTAGGAGGAGATTTTCTTGTTGGTTGTTCACTGCCAATAGAAGATCTTAAAATATCCGACACCATATGGTCCCAAGAACTATCAGTCTGCTTTGAACCAGCTCCTGGTATTTTCATATCACCAAGTTTGAGCACTGTTGGTGATGGCAGGTCTGTACCTCCATGTGGAGAGCTCCGAATCAGTGCAGCACTATCTGACATTACACTACCAATGTCTTTATTACTGTTCGAATAGTCGAGTATTGTGGGAATTACTTTTTTCGGAGGTGCATTTGGCGTGCTTTGATTACTAAAGGCAGGTTTAGCACTGTTTATATTGATGCTTGTTGTTTTCACTACATTGTTTCCTGAGTTAACTTTAGACACACTAATATATGGCATCTTTGTTGAACTTGGAGTGGAAGATGCCACTACATTCGGAGATTTTGAGATCTGGTTTGATGCAGAGACAGCTTGGGCCTTGCTCACCAACAAAGGTTTCTTTGGCTTTTGGCTGAAATTGAAGAAATATAACACTTGACTGATAATATTTTCTTAGGGTCTAACATCTGTTTCGTTAACTTTTTAAATACAGACAGTAAAAGTATATCATTCTAAGGAAGAACTAGAACAAGACTCAAAAATAGCAAGATCAGTAGCAGAGTTTGAACCCATGACCCTAAATCAGGGAGAGATTTAGTGATTTCAAACCAGAAACCGTAACAACTCAATCCTATCTTTTAACTTTTTATTTACATTGCAGACAGTCTAAGTAAAATAATGTCAGAGGAACATGTAGAAATTTCTAAGCAATATCTCTTAAATTAAGTTGATGCTTTTAATTCAAATGACTAGATTGTTCGAAACTTTTCTAGTCACTGCTCGCATAAAATGGTTTCATATCTTTAAAGCATAGTACGCAAAACTTACGCGTTAGTCCACAATGAATGGGCAACTTTACTCTCCTTGTAAAGTACCCGTGTTTGCATCCAACCTTTGGGCCAGATAGGACGAACATCCTGATCAAGGAAGGCCTTACAAAACTCCTCTGCAGTCTGGGACTTCCCTTTTGACATTGTAAATGTGTGCATCTTAACACGTACAACATCACATAGCAAACTCCTGAAAACAAAGTGTAGTTAACCATATATCAGTAACAACTAACTTATGCATTTATTGATCGAAGTTTGATCATGATCAGAAGATATTCATATTGTCAATGGTAATCATGATGTAATTCTCCATTTACAGAAGCATTATAAGAAACACTAGTGAATCAATTTTACAGGCATAGAGAGTCCATTCTTAAGTGGGGAAAGGGGTTCACTGATAATCAAAGACCCCTATGCATTCCATTAGATTCAAATATGCACTAAGGTATAAGCTGGAAATTTATTAATATTCTATCTACATTGAAATCTCTCTAGCAGTTATACACTGGACATCTTTGGGTTCAAAATAAGCTTTAGTCAAGTTGACAAATATGGTAATTTAAAAATTAAATTGGCAATTACAATTGAAACGATTTTAATACTCAAATAACTATCGTTCATACCTTAATTCATTGTCCCAAGTAAATTTTTTCCTTGGTCCAGGCTGACGTTTCTTCGTTGACTCGGACAGATTTGTTTTCTCTTCTTCATCACTTTCAGTCGCAGCATCTTCCTTACCACCTTCCTTTTCTTTCTCTTCTTTGGATACTTCTTTGTTTCCCTCTTCAAGTCTAATCATATATAGTACATGGAAATTATCTTGTTCCATATCATCTTAATATAGCTTTGTTTATGTATAATTTGGATCAAATTGAAAATGAAGATTCTGAATCTACAAAAAACTTGGTTTAACCAGACATAATTTGACATCTGTAATGTTTATTTTTGATGTCACAGACAACAGCAGGCATCAGCACTGCAACTTAAACTCACTAACACCTGTGACAAACCAATCTCTGTATCAGCATTTATTTCCTGCAGTTAAGGAGCATCTTACATTAGTTACACTGATTTACTTACCTTTCCAATGCAGCCTTTTTGCTGTCCTCTTCAAATTTTTCCACAAGAGCTGGCATCCTTTTGTTCACAGCTGTTACAACAGAATACATAAACATATCAACAATATCAAACATATGCTACATTGTACAGTGTACTGTCTTTCAATTGCTCGACTGAAATTACCGGTACATATACTTTCTTGCATATCTGATCAGCATTTCCGGTGATTTTACCCATGCCGGAAAAACTGGTCTGGCACCCCTCCTGTGCTAGACAACTCTCGAGAATTATTTATGACATAACGTTATAAACATTGTGACGTCACTTTGCCAATCACAACGTCTGGATATCGTATGTTTTTACATGTATATGTTTTCATAATGCATTTTTCAATGAATTTGCATTTAGAAATATTCTTTAAAGTGCAAGACGGTATCAAAGAAAAAGTATCATGAGACATTTTGGTTCAGATGAAATATCCGTCACCTCTGGTGACTGTTTTGCAGGAGCTCGGCAGAACCTTGTACCCTTGGTGATGGATATTTTTATCTAAACCATTCACTCATGACAGAAATTATTATTAAAACTGTCTAGCAAATGGTTTCAACACTTAACTGTTACATTTGTAATCCAATCTCATTTTCATATCTGTTGAAATGCTAACAGAGTCACAGGGACCTGTGACACTGATTGTAAAACCTCTATACTGGTATTAAATTTTAGTTAAAAACTACTTGTAATTTATGCCTTACTAAGATGATGATTAAATAACCAATGACAAAATTCATAAAACTTTGATGCAATGTTTCAATTAAAATCTTTAAGGTCTACAAAGACAAACATCTCTGTCTGAATTATCATTTAATCCTATTAAAATGAGTAGGTTTATTCATAAGGCAAAACAAAAAATCTGTGTTTCGGGCAACCCGACCCTACCTTATGAAATCCCCCGACCCTAGAGTTATTTTTTCAAACCCCCCAAAAATAAAAAAAATACTTTTTACAATGTCCCTTCCCTATCTACATAGCATTTTTGGAACCGTTGCCCTAAACACAGATTGCTCGTTTCCAACCTGCAGAAATTTTTCGATTTAAAAAAAAATAAAAATTGTCCCTACCCTACCTAGCATTTTTGGGACCATTGCCCTAAACACAAATTTGTTTTTGGCCTAATTTTCACAGCTTGCCAAAGAGGAATGCTTTGTGAATACCAACATTAGGCCTTTACAACCAGTATGGTATTCAGCCTTCACATTTGTGCAGCCCAATCAGTACCCATACCTTTCACTTTAACATCCATCAAAATATTTTGAGAAACTTTACTACTTTCGTTGCTATAGCTTTTGTGTCTAGAACTGTGTTTCACACTTTTGTCTCTTTCTTATGCAGTAACTACATGTATTGACATAAATACGGTGTTCACACAACTTTGTTTAGTTTCTTGTTTTTACCAAAATTCCTACCTTCCTTAAGTTTATCCAAGGGCTCTTTAATCTTGTCTTCTAGCTCTTTGACACGCAGTGTCTTGGCACGTTTCAACAATGTATCTTTGCTGCACGGCAAAAATGCTGCCAGGTGACCAAACATGGATGATCGGTTGCCCACAGTCATCTGCTTGGATGCAATTTCTACCCTGAAGATGTAATATTCAATTCTCATAAAACTTGTATGGCTTTTAAGAACTGTTACTACATGTATAATAAATTCATAGACAGTTTGCTTGCACAATCAATCATCAATCCAGGCTGACTGACATCTAATATAACTTATCATACCTCAGTGCAGCAGGTATTTAAAGTGCATGTGCTGTTATGTTTATTGAGCTATGATAAACTCACAACAGGTCTGCTGTTATACTGGGTTGAGGTCAATACTCACACAGCTGTTAGTTGACATCTGCCGTTATTTTGTACAATACAAGATAAACTTACTCAAGCAGTTTTTTGTTGACTTCTTCTGTGAAAAATTTCAGTTTGCCATCACTGGATTCCTTTGCATGCTGGAAAAACAAGTATAAATTGTTTTAGATCTATTTAGAATATTGGAATATTAATCATATCAAAGAATTCTGTCAGTAATTGTGCAATAATTTATCATATTTACAAAATTTATATTAGATACTGAACTAAAAACTGCAACCAAATCTGGGACACATCTACACACTTTGTGTGAAATGAGAATGATCTGCAACTGAAAGATTTCTACATAAACTCTTAGCATTAGAAAAACAACTGTTGTAGAGTACTTTATAAATATGCAATGAATTACTAACATTTTTCAGCTGGCCAATCCTTTCTTCCATGCCTGCTGGTAAACTTGGAGGGAGTTTAGGAATGTTCTCTGGGTCGAAGTCTTTCTTTGGTGTTGAGTCTTCAAAATCTCCATTGGAATCATTGGCTGCCATAGCAATTACAGAATCTATCACCATGGAGATGTTAGATTTCATCTGACTTTTACCATTGTTGCTATTTTCACTATCCGAGGAGACAAATCCATTTTCAACATTGTCACCATTAAGGTTAGGAGAGGTGGTTTTTATCAACGCACTGACAGCTGTTGATTTCCCACTACAAAATGAGAAATTTGAAGATTATTTAATTTTAAACAGTTCATATATGAAAACAGAAATGTCTTTAGAATACTTGTACTTTTTTCTGAAATTCAATCAAGTGATATAACTAATAGTTTAACCTACAACTGAAAGGCACTAATGTAAGACTACAGTATTCATCTGTCTAAATTTGATACATCTGGTAATGTAACACTTCTAACACACAAACACTTTTAACGAACATTTTATTTGTTTCAGATTCCCTTACACAATTTAACAAGTAACAAGTAATTTACACTTACTCTTTGAATTTGTCTTTTAGTTTGACTTTCTTCACTGGCTTTTCTCCAGGAGGAACAATCAGTTTTTTCTTTTTCTTCTTCTTAACTTCCCCATCCACAGTAAGGGTGTCCTTTATCTTCTTTTTCTGAAATAAAAACATTTTTTAAAATACACCACCAACATATTGTTAGATTATATCCATAAACATTCAATATAAATAGATTGTAGTATAAACCCTTTATTTGTTGAGTCACTTCCAAGGTTGTATCACTATTAGCTTTATCCTGTACCTGTATTGCAATCCACTTTACTAAGTACTGGCAATATACTTTATCTAGTACTCACAATCCACTTTACTTAGTACTTGCAATATACTTAATCTTGTACTTGCAATATGCTTTATCCAGTACTTGCAATCTGCTATGCCCAATACTTGCAATATACTTTATCCAGTATTTGAAATATGCTTTATCCAGTACTTGTAATATGCCTTATCCAGTACTTGCAATATGCTTTATCCAGTACTTGCAATATGCTTTATCCAGTACTTGCAGTATACTTTATCCAGTATTTACAATATGCTTTATCCAGTACTTGCAGTATACTTTATCCAGTATTTGCAATATGCTTTATCAAGTACTTGTAATATGCTTTATCCAGTACTTGCAATATGCTTTATCCAGTACTTGCAGTATACTTTATCCAGTACTTGCAATATGCTTTATCCAGTACTTGCAATATGCTTTATCCAGTACTTGCAGTATACTTTATCCAGTACTTGCAACATGCTTTATCTAGTACTTGCAATATGCTTTATCCAGTACTTGCAGTATACTTTATCCAGTACTTGCAATATGCTTTATCCAGTACTTGTAATATGTTTTATCCAGTACTTGCAGTATACTTTATCCAGTATTTGCAATATGCTTTATCCAGTACTTGTAATATGCTTTATCCAGTACTTGCAATATGCTTTATTCAGTACTTGCAGTATACTTTATCATGTACTTGCAATATGCTTTATCTGGTACTTGCAGTATACTTTATCTAGTGCTTGCAACATGCTTTATCTAGTACTTGCACTATACTCTATCTAGTATTTGTAATATGCTTTATCCAGTACTTGCAACCTGCTGTACTCAGTACTTTCAAGTCCATTTAAGCCAGTACTAATATAATATTTTTCCTCCACTAAGTTTTGTTTACACTCAAGGGTTACTTTCAGACACACAGAAGAACTGACCTACACAGAAGAACTGATCTACACAGAAGAAATGACCTACACAGAAGAACTAACCTACACAGAAGAACTAACCTTCACAGAAGAACTGACCTACACAAAAGAAATGACCTACCTTGACTACCTTTTCTCCATCAGATTCTTCATCAGATGAAATTCTCTGAAAAATGAAACAAAAACCTGCAGGTAATTGACTTTTAAACATCGAATCTATTGTTCCAAAAAGCCCATAATTCTGAGTTATTTACAAGCTATTTATTTCAGAGTAAGAATTTCAGACAACCTTTTCAAACAGTATGCAAGCAAGTCCAATCCTATCGCTATATAATAAAACAGCTTTTGTCAATTAGAAAAAACATCATGTATACAATTTGCATTATGTACATAATACGACTGTCACAAATAAAATAAACTGTTGAGCAGATACCCTTTTCTTATTTTTCTTCACTGGAGCTGGTGATCTGAACTCATCATCTGAAGAATCGGACATTTCCTTCAGTTCTAGTCGTCCTGAGTTAATGTAGAAACCTCCGAGTTTGGTTGTCATGGTTTCTGGTAATATCTCATCATACTGCAACATCAGGTTCAGGATATTGTTATAACGAAAGTCAGGGATTGTTCACCAGACTGACGGATCACTAGATTTAATTATTATTCACTGTAGAAAGGGATTGTTCACAAGAGTTACAGATCATTAAGTTAAGGATTGTTCATTTATTACATATTATTCACTTCTGTTTGGGATTGAGTAAGGGACCATTCTCTAGAATTAGGGTTAATTCTGTGAGTTTAAGATCATTCTCTGGTTAGGGATAATTCACTAAGTTTGGGATTATTCTTTAGAGTTAGAGATCATTCTCTACACTTTGAGATCATTCTGATGAGGCTGGGCCCATTCTGTACAGTTAGGGATCACTGAAGTTCCGGCTTTCATTTTTAACTGCAGCTTTTGAAATGGAAGCAGTTTCATTTAACTTAAGAGGACACACAAAAAGATTTGTAACTGAGATCCATATTTATCTGAGCAGTAAGCAGTTGTTGGGGATCTTTACCATAATGACGGGAGACAGAAGTTGGCCAGAACAGTGCGCCATAGGCAGTTGTAGGCGACAAACTAACAAGAGGGTCATTGTGACCCTATATCGCTACCCGAGTACCACACCATTTTTACCCCAAGGGCATGATTTGTACAAAGTTGGTAAAGGACCACTAGACAATGCTACATACCAAACATATTAGCTCTAAGCCTTGTGGTGAAGGAGAAGATTTTTAAAGTTTTTCCTATACCAAGTGACCCCCAGGGCAGGGTCAATTTTGACCCCCAACATGATTAGAACAAACTTTGAAGAGGTCCACCAGACACTGTTACACACTAAATATCTAAGCTCTAGACCTTGTGGTTTAGGAGAAGATTTCTAAAGGTTTTCCTATATATATCTTTGTAAAACAAGTGACCACCTGGGCCGGGCCAGTATTGAGCCCAGGAGCATGATTTGAATAACTTTGGTAAAGGTCCACTAGGCAATGCTACATGTCAAATATCTAAGCTCTAGGCCTTGTGGTTTCAGAGAAGAAGATTTTTTAAGTTTTTCCTACTTGTTGCCATAGCAACCAGAGTTCTGCATGGAATAAAATTCTTTGAACAATTTTGGTAGAACTTCATGCAAGGAACATCCCTGCCAAGTTTCATCAACATTGGCCCAATGGTTTCAGAGGAGATGTCTTTTGAAGCAAAATGTTGACAGACGGCGGACAATCATCCATCCTAAAAGCTCACCCCGGCACAAAGTGCCAGGTGAGTTAAAAACTGTGATCTATTTTACAAATACAACAAATGTCACATTGCAATACAGTAAAAATAAATACTTGCTGCAGAAAGCTTTGTCATATCCCAGGTAACAACTCATGACAAGTTGCAAGTTTTACACCTGTTTGAAATTAATACTACTACAGCAGAGATAATATTTAAATTTGTCAGATGATCAATAAAAGACGATCTGCATGCAGACAATTCTATGTTTAGTGAACTTGAAAGATGCAGTCTACATGTATTGCTATTTCAAGAACACTAAAATCACGTTATAATTTCACAGAGTGGATACCAAATGTGATATTTTGAAATTAACCACTTTTGGAGTTCACAAGTGAAATTACATGATATTACATCGATACCAACAATTTTTCTGTTTATTTCAATAAAATGTCATAAATCGTGGGAAACGTCACCAGAAAGCATGGCACACATGACGTCATTTTAATGATGACGCCATCAGTCGTTTGGTTTCACACATTCATTATGCTCGTTATATTTTTTGACATCAATCCTGGTTGAAGATTTTGAAACAGAAACAGTGAAATATGAATTTTATTTCACTGAAATATTTCAGTATTTCACCGAAAAGCATAAAATAAAGCATTGGGTTTTTTTTTAATTGCAATACATGACTGAACCGTCATGGCGCAGTGGTAGGCCGTTTGCATCAGGATCGAAGTGTTCCGGGTTCCATCCCCACTATAGCCATGTCTGTAGCGTCTTTAGGCAAGACACAAATAATTCCACATTGTCTCTCTCTCTTCGAGCTTGATTCCATCTGGAATGGGTCTCGAGAGCGTTTAATGTATGTTGTAAGAACTTGTTTCGCAATAGAGAATAAAGAAATTAGAACAAATTACATGACAGAATGACAGATTTGCAATACAATTCACCACAGTATCTACAGTAAGACTTTGTTAGATCAAGCATAATAACTCAAGGACCCAGGATAACTCGAGATCTCTCGTCAGGCCTGGCCATATTTCCTATACATTTAACTACACATCATCATCGATAACTCAAGGATCGCTTACACAAAATCTTGAGGAACACCTGCAGACCCGCCGAGAAGTTTTCTTACAAATTTACCTGCGGCAATTTGAAGTTGCTGATGAAAAAAATCTGTTCCCCGATTAAAAAATCAGTGCAGCTATATTTTTTTATTAGTTGTAAATGTCTGGAATTTGAATAACTCAAGACCTTCGCTAACTCGATCCTTTAACTTGAGCCAGTGGGTCATCAAAGTTTTACTGTAGTTTCAAAGACAATTCTACCCCAACTATTTCCTGACTCGGTAGATACAGCTGCATAGAGAATGTGGAATTTTGCATTACCAATAAGACACAGAAATTGTTTGAGCAACTGTCATAACAAATTTGTGAGCAAGATGCAATTCAGTGCTTTTTTCTTGTTTTCTTTAGAGATGGACCTAACCATCTTTCTTTGGAAGAACAAGTACCAAACCCATATATTCAGTAAGACTGCCAACCTTCTCACATAAGAGGTCAGGTTGGTCAGCAAGGCTTGAACCCGTGAACGATACAGTTGTACATAACTACTATAAAAATACAAAAAGAATATGAAGCGTTTTGTGATGAACCATCAGGACGAAGAATGTTGTGTGAACTTACAGCCTCCGAGTTGTCAATGAATGTATCGCTTTCATCATATCCCTCCCCAAGCTGCTCCAGATAATAATTGTCCTGCCATTTCTTCTTCTTTTTCTTCTTCTTATCATTGCTGGGTTTCTGTAATGATAACAGATTATCTTTCTTATCCTGTCTGTTATAAGACTGTGTAACTTTTTTATCTTTCAGTAACATTTTGGTTATCTATTTGCAGCATTTTTTGTGGGAAGAACTTATACTAGATTCCCTTCCTCTGAAACTGCCAACTTTCTTAAATACTGTCAAATGGGAAGTGGTGCTTGACCCCCCACATGACCCCCAATCAGTGTGAGGTTTGTGATTTCAGGTCAGTCAAAAATGTAACATATTTTTGAAACCAAGGGCAAGTCACAAAGACAATTGCCTTGTTGAAACCTTCAGCCTGCTAGCAGCAAATGATTCTGCCTTTGTAACAATGCAACAATGCAGTGTGATCATGATCTGCACTGTTCCCTTTTCAGTTAATACATTTTTTCATTCACCTTTAAACTATTAAAGCTACTGCCAAATCTGAAAGATGGACATGTCCATTTTACAAATTTAGCTGGGAGAGACTAAGACAAATGTGATGTTAAGGTAGTGTACACCCCTAATAAAAACCTCCATTTGAAACTCTTCAATTTTAATGAGCTAGCCTAGGTTGTTAAGCATTGGACTGAAGATCTTTTGAGGTTTTTTGGGGCGTAGGTTCGAATCCAGCCGGAACCAAATTTATTTTTTTTACTTTTTCTTCTTTGTTTTCATTATTTTGCACTTTTCTTCATATGTTTATATTGTTTTTAGACTAAAAAGAAATTAAATATTTTTTTACGAATTAGTATTAGCTAATTTGAAGATTTTATTACTTGTAGACACCTCTAAAATTGTCGATGGAGATTTTCAAAATCAAATTATTTTAAATAGAGACGGTGAATTTTTGGCATGCTGATCCTAAAATGTTATAGATAATTCTTATATACAAAAAGACATGCCCCATTTCTAGAAAATGTTGATTTTTCCTAAAATCTTTGATGTTCAAAATTGAGCATGGCCAAAAAAGTACATGAAAATTGTAATACTATCTGATTATTTCATAAAAGTTTTATAAAACTTGTTGATTATATAGTAAATGGTGTGTAATTTCTGAAAGAAAACATAGTTCTTGTTACTCTGAAACCAAATCTGTACCAAAGTTATGAATAATAAATGAAATACATTATATTTTCTTATCTCTTGTGTGATGTCATTTTATAGATAATTCCAAAATGGGGGTAGGGTTATTCAAATTCCTATAACTTCTTTTTTTCATGGTAAAATTCTTTTAAAATTTGTTTTTAAATCCAGGAAATGATACAGATTAAGAAAATATTAAGCCTATAATGATTTGAATAGGTGCCGATTAGGGGTCTACTACCTTAAGTTGAAATTCAGTAAATTTCTGCCATAGATTAGAGCAAGGAACATGTTAGGTTTTCTTCATGGATCAACAACTTTTATGAATAATCATTAATCAAAATAAAATGAATAAATTATCAAACAAGGAACTGTAACAGTTGAAGAAATAGGGATTTTATTTATACAACAGCCTATTGAATTGATTCTGCTCCTCAGTTTAACCCGTTATACGATATGACATCCTCCGAAGTGACCATCCAAAAACTGTCCCTCTGGTTTCGTGTTGAATTTATTAGACCACTTATAAACTACGCCTTTGCAGAATTTTCCCTTTCATAACTACATTGTATGGGTTTCTGACTCACAAGACACAAGGGGCATAAAGATGAGAACAAAACTTTAATGTTTGTATAAATAGGCCTTTCCAGTATTTGTGGCCAATTTTTAAGCCCTGCCTAAGCCTATTTTCTTTTTAAGGATTATTTTCTTTTTATGGCTAAGTCTCACAAGCAACATGAAAAACAAGCACCAGCGTTCTTTTATTTAAACCAGGTCAAACATTGATCTAATGATATCCAAGATTAATTATAGGATAATATATTGAATGAATGAATGAATAAAAAGCTGTTTCAGACATCAAAATCTTCGGTACACTTCCACAGACCAGTCAATTGAAAACTGCCAAACACATACCCATAAAAAACACTGAGTTAATATGTATATGCATGTTGACTCACATTATACTTTTCTTCAAAGCTTTTGGCAATAGCTGCAAGTTTATCTGCATCGTCGTCATCAAAAGGATCATCTGACTTCGGCTTTTCATCTGCACCCTAAATGTAAGAAAGTAAGTTGCAAATTAGTACCGCTTAAATGTCGGGATAACTCAGTCACGTTTTTTTGTGTTAAAACATCTACAGTATCCCAACGAACGGTTGGTACCAAAGCTCATAAACAAAACTGCAAAGATGGCCCTATATCGCTCACCTGGCTACCATTACCATAGCAGAAAGGGTCAATTTTAACCTGGGGGACATGATATGAGCATTCTTGGTAGAGGTCCACTAAGCAATGATACGTGCCAAATATCTAAGCTCTTGGCCTGATAAAGATTTTCTAAAGTTTTCCCTATATAAACCTATGTAAAATCAAGAGACCCCTGCGTGGGGTCAATATTGACCCGGGGGGCTATAATTTGAATAATCTTCGTAGAGGTCCACTAGATTATGGCACATGTTAAATATCTAAGCTCTAGGCCTTGTGGTTTCAGAGAAGAATTTTTTTTAAAGTTTATCGTATATGAACATATGTAAAAACAAGTGACCCCCTGTACAGGGTGAATTTTGAATCCGGGTCATAATTTGAAAATTCTTGGTAGAGGTCCACTAGTTAATGCCACATGCCAAATATCTAAGCTCTAGGCCTTCCTGTTCTTAAGAAGATTTTAAAAAAAATTCCTTTCTGATGCCATGGCAACCAGAGTTTGGCATGGAATGGAATAACTTGAACAACTATGAAAGAGCTTCAGGCAAGGAACATCCTTGCCAAGTTTCAGCAACACTGATTAGAATTAGTGAAGAAATTAAGGTGCTAGAGTGTAAACAAGGTTAAATATTGCAATTTTTGTTAAATCAAGGGTCAAAACTCTGGAAAAACTAATCTGGCCAAGACCATAATTAATCGTCCGATTTTCTGAGGATTCCAGTTTTCTGATTTTGATTTACTGTAATCAGTTATTTATATAATACAATGGTGTCAGATTGTATGTAGAGAAGTACAATGTATGTGTATTTTTTACAGTATATGTAACACTTCCTAATAATATCATTTTGATAAGTATGTTTGTTATTTTTTAAATTTTGCATCTGTATGATTGTTTTGAAATATCCTTGAAGTAAGACCTGGTATGCAGCAGCTGTCACAAGAATTCTTCAGTGTTAAGATGCAATCTGACTTCTATAAATAAATATTCCCCGACTTGACTTGATTCCAAAGATAAAATAAAACTAGGCACTGCTTACATAAGCCTGCTACAATAGACTCAAGCAAATTAACCTATATTTGGCTGGTAATTACTACGAAAAAAGGTTTCATGTAACTCTAAATGCCACACAAGCACTGTAACTAGCAAAAATTAATGGTGTTTTTCAACTATAAGCCAAACAAGCATATAAAATCATTCTGGTATAATTATACTTCCACATATATAAATCAAATAAGTGTTTTACTGTTTAAAATAGCGACAGTCAGCACTGTCATTGTTATGACACCTGCAAGACAATCTTCAAAAATTGTGATCATTACTAATATTTGGTAAAAAAAATTAATTGTGAAACAATGACCAAGAATTAACAGAGTTGCCATAAAGTATACTATCTGCTTTGTATTGTCTTAAGAAATGGCACAAAGTTTTATTCAGAAACACTTAAATATGTTATTCCCCTTACATTCATAATTTGTTAATTTGTATCGTTAAGTACTTCTGGGCCACAGTATCCACTGCGTCTCTGGCATAGATCTAGAAACAAATTAAAGAAATATGTTTGTTTTGTTTCATTCAAGACTTGGGTTAAAGAATAATTTTTATAGCATGTAACATTCTGTTTTAAAAAAGGCATTTAATTTTATTCTTATAAACCGAATTTATGAAAACTATTGTAATTACTTGGGACCAATTTTTCAGTTTGGCGGTAATGTGTGAAATGGCATAAATGGTGTCTGTTGGAATTCACTTAACAAAGCAAACAATCGATTTAAATGCATACTGCTAAACTGAACTGTACAACGTTTTTAAGTGGAGTAATGAAGTCAGTGTGATGACGTAAATGTTTTCATACATTGTTTTGTCTCCCGGAATCAAAACACTGCATGACGGTTAATCCTGAATTTTCTTGGCCCATTTAAAGAAACAACAAGGTGAAGGTATTCTAAGGCTTAACTGTCGCAATCAAAAACAAATCACAACTATTTCATGGGACTGATGTATTTATACAGATATTTTTTCTATATTTTATTTTCTATGCGGGAGTAAATTAGAAAAGCCGGTAGGAGCTCTTTCCATGTCCAAAACTCCTCCTACTTTTCTGAGTGCTTTAATCATATCAAAGCACTCTAATTGACTAAAGATATATACCTTAGGCATATTAAAATTGTTTGAAATACAAGACTTTTAATATATTCAGACAGATTTTTTTTTTGAAATCTCATATTTATCATATTTTCAGTTTCATACCTCTCTTTAGAAGTTTAGAAGTCACTTATATGTAAAATTAGACTAAGAGATTCCTCATTTTTTATGTCATCCTTAGTAGATCTATTATGCATATGGTCAAATTTATTTATCTATTTATTTATTGAAAAAGTTTATAATAACTGTTTTACTACTAAATCCTTATCATTTGTAAATGTTCATTACTGTGATGCCATGTTTGTTATATGCATATATACTGATTACATTTGTAAAATTTGTCTGTCAGATGCTGTTATTTTATGTTAAACCTTACGTTCTGATTAAGTGAGAAAAAACTCATTTCTTAAGTAATCTTGTGAATTTCTTTTATTCTGTTTCACCAAGATTTAAACCCAGCACTCCCAACCATCCCGACCGTAAATAATCTTAAACATTTCCCCTCTGGTACGCGCGCGCCGACCGCTCCACTCAATACACAAACAACTACAAACACGCCGCGCCGTTCTAGTTTACTGAACTAGCTTTCTAAATATAGCTGTGACCTAGTAAACCGCGATACACAACAACGTCTCCTCTCAATCAGTAATCGATATCTATCAATTATCTATCCAATCAAGCGCGACGATCAGTTAGGGACCATCAAAGACCCTCCGCCAATTACCAACGTGTATACCGATAAGCGTACCCTAAAATAGTAACATACCTATACGATCTCAGCACCATTACCGCGCGCGTGCGCACTGACCATGACTATTTGCAGACGACAATATATTTTTTTGGCGCAGAAATGCAGTCTTTCAAAGAATCTGTAAAATCCCACAAATAACTAAATTATGTCAAAATCTAATCATATGCATATATCACCGAAAGTTTTGAGCTTCAAGAATACGCCACTCTGGAACTGTTCATAAACTGTATTGTTAAAGCTCAGCTTAAAGCTGTATATATTTCCTCTATTCTTAGACGTTTACGATGAACAAAGATTGAAATATTTATATGACCCGATGTTATGATAACCCAGCATTCATCTCCTATGTGATCCCTTAATAGATCTACTTGTATAGTGGTTCCTCAAGGGCAGTTTCTTGTACCAAATCTAAAACAAATTGTTTCCCATAATTTGGCTATTTTACTTGTGTTGAAAAAGACAGTTCCCCACACGAGTACCTCAAATATACATGTAACCCACATGTACAACGTGTAGTAACACTACTAGTGATCATGGAAGTCAAGAAAACGACATATATTATACAAACAAATGGTTATCAAAATCAAATAAAAATGTTGTAAAATCTGTACGTGACACTCTGGACCCGGGTAACATACCATCATCTGTATCTAATACTCGCTTGAATAAAGATACGATTTAGAAAAGATCAGTTACTACGGTTAGGTTGAGAATGGTCAGACTCTTCGGACAGGCAAACAGTGATCTAAATAACCAAAATGGCGGTAGCCTTCTTTTATTTCCAACAAATTATGAACAAACATGCCACACTACAGAAATGCAGTACGTTTTGCCTATGAAATGCAGTTTTCATGCGAACTGTAAAGTTTAGTAAGAGTGGTAAAGTAATGGAATCCCCACGAAGGAATTGAAATTTCTAGCTAAAACTGAATGAAAAGAACTCATGTCTTTGTTGAAAATTGTAGAAAAATCGTTCGTGCAGCGAGCAAGGACATTTAGATGACTTACCGGTATCGTTTTCAATAACTCCGTGTAGAAAAACTCCGGGCATGTGGTGTCTGTCGAGTCCGGCAAGTCCAAATTAAAGCGGTGTGTCCTAGGGGTCACACTTTTCTTATCCGGCTTCTCTGGGGGACCCAGGGTTGTGAACTGGAGTCTTTTAGGTTCCTCCATATTTGACAGTCTGTCACTTCCATTTATCCCCAAGATATTCACTAATCTGATGTTTTCTCATATGAATCGAAATAGTAAATCTGCCGCCATAATGAGGCTGTGACGTCATTCTCCCACGACCTTTCAACTTCGGCGAATCTATTATTTAGGTCGCGCAGTGTAGGGGGTATATACCTTCTTTAAATTGTTGTATGTGTAAAATCAGACAACTAAGGAATTTGTTTGAAGTTATATACAATGGAAGATTAAATTGTATACAATATAGTTCACAAAAACCTTTGTGATACATCTGACTTGAGTAAATCATGAAAATAAATTTGAAAAGTTATTTTCGTTTCCCCTTAATCAAAATGAGGCTGATCTGGAGTATCCTGACATTGGGAAAACCCCAACAATGAGTTGCAACTATGTACATGTGCCGCATGGCAAAATAGTCAGATGCATTTCGCGTATTTCGACTTCTGCGTTTGCATGATAGCGTCACACAAACTATGGCCATGTACTTTAAAGGACAAATGTTCAATTAAACGGATTAAAGAACTGTTCACTGTTCAGTAAATATCAGGTCATTATCATCCAGTACGAGTAACTTAGTTTTACAAAACATGTCTTCAAAAGTTCTGGAATTTATTTCGACGTATCTGTTAATCAGGCAATTTTCGAACTTTATGATAGTAATTATAGTTACCAAACCAAAATATTATGTGTGATAGCTTTGACATTTAGAAAAGTACAGTCACTAAAATATCTTCATTTAGTATTTGATGACAATGTGCTGTTGATAAATAGCTGGGTCCCTCCATACTACAGACTAGCTTAAGAGATTTTCCAGTTGGTTTTCAGTATGCAAAGTGTTCACTATAAATTTTATCTGTTGCAGTGTCAATCTTCCTCTTTCAATGCATCATGAAATGTATTTCTTTTACATAAGTACTCCCTTCTAGGCAGGGACCATATTCATATACATGTACTCAAAATATACATTAGAATGTAGTAAACACTTGGATTCCTGTTGGTGTATTTATTGCAAATAGTGTGACAAATCGAAATAAAAACTTCAGAAACACAAAAAATGACTAAAACTACAGAGGAACGTTAGAGGGTGTTGGGGTATGCAGTATCAAACTGTGTCTGTACAGATTACATCACACTGCAAAGAGGTCTTCGCAAGCTTTTGGCACACATTTTTGTTATATAAACCGTATATAAACCTTAATTCTATTGAAAGAAGAGCTGTGTGCTAACTTTGTCCATGAACCTTTTTTGATTCAGAAAAACCCATGTGTGTCACTCCCCATGCCATAATAATCAAGTTTTTATTTACAGAAGCTACACATTTGGTAGACCTAATCTTCCATATGTGCCTTTTCTTTTATATACATGTACATTTTTACAAAACTTTATGAAAAAGATTCAGTAAAATACACATAGAATTTTCAAATATAGGACACATACTGGCTAGAGTCCTAAAACCGGACACTTTTCAAACATATTTTTCCATAACTCTGACAATTTTTGTATTTAGCAATCAAAATTTTACCAGTAGAAAGTTAGGTTCTTCTCCGAAACGAAAAGCTAACTTGTTAACCCATCAGATTAAATCAATCACATATTTGAGGCCCGGCTGTGGGGTTACCAAATTGCTATATTTTATTGATCAACTGTACCATGTTTCCGGACAGATAGTTTAAATGGATTTGTTTAATAGTGATGATAGCTTTTAAATTATGTTAACTGTATCAATCATTCAACACATTAATGAAGTATCAAGATGAAAGGTTTAACTTGTGAATTGTTTTTGCTAAGCCTCAGAAATATTGCACTTGCACAGTCTGTCACTTTCCACTTTTCCCCCGACAATGTCAGCATGCTTTCAGTGACTGACAAAATAAATAGTGAGATTTCTGGTCAAATAGTTACATTAAACTGTTGTTGTTGCACTTTGTGGATGGAAATCAAGTGTCTGTTTAATCAACACCATATGATTGTAGATATTAAGAAAATATTCATGCGTTTAAACAAGTGTCCGGTTTGATGGTCGTCCAGGTTTGGTGGTCCCTAACCAGTAGAGCAGACAATTAGAAAATATGTATTAGAGTACTGTTGACGAGAATAATTATGTTAATTCGAGGAGGTGTAGCCTCCGAGAAATGACGTTATTATTCGAGCCAACAGGTACTCTGATTTGTATCATGGCACATTGATTGACAGTTCTCACACCCTACAGTATCGTGTGACGTAATATCGTGTGACATAACAAAATTGTTCGGTAGCGACTTCAATCTTTTTTACTGAAAGAAAATCAATACAATCATGTACTTGTTTGCTTTTTAATGTGTTCTGTAGTCTACACAATCATATACTGGAGCAAGTGTATTTATTTTGTTATTTTGTTTTTACCCGCCGATGGAGACTTTTCCAAATTACTATTGTAAAACAAAAAGCAGTTATATCTAGGCAATAAAAATATCTGAAAAATGTTCTCTTTTTAGACAGATAATGTTCTCTATTACAGATAGAGCACAGTCTAAGCTCAACCTCCACACAAAGTTCAAATTATCAGAAATACAGTTCAGTATTTGCCTATACCAATATACAATAGCCATGATACAAATATATACATTAATAAGGCTCACACAAAATAGGTATATTATTATTAATTAAGCAATGAATTTAAAGCAAATAGATGTAAAATGTAAGTAGTCATATTTAAAGTAGAAAAGAACCACTGTAAAGATATTTTTGAAACACTGTTAAAGTCTCAGTCTGTCATATATTTAATGAAAGAGCAATCCATACTTTTCAACCCGAGTAGGATAGTGACTCTATAAAACTGTATCAGGATTAGGGTCATGTAAAGCACAGTTA